>SEOQ01000559.1:0-18923 GCA_004679275.1 Dentipellis fragilis
CTCAACTTCGCCAGAATGACCAAGTTCATAGGTGCTTGGAAATGCAAGATCTGTCGAATCACCAGCCTGGTGTATCTGGTGTTGATTGCAGACTAGATATGCCTAGATCTGCCAAGATCTTATCGTCCCCAATTCGCTGATGACTACTAACCTTGTATTTGGGGCCGCCAGTGGGTGGATACTGACCAACCGATGGCCAGAATTTGAAAGATACAACGCCTCGTCCAGATTCAGGCGTGATCCAGAATTTCGGTGCGTATGACTGGATGACGGACAGAATCATTGCCGACTGTCAGTGAACGTAAGTTGCAGTGAGAACGCGACTTCACAGCTTCACACGGTACACAACGCATTGAGTATTCAGAGTAAGCCATGTCGCACAAGTAATGCTCGTTCAACATGCATATGGTGAAAGATGTCCGATATGAGGGTATGGCCTCTGTACTTACCTTGTCATATTTCAACGTTTACAACACTCACGCTTTGCACTTCAAGCTCACAGCCTGCCTCAGAAGCGCGAACCTCGAGTAGAATGAGCGCGGCAGGTGGCGAATGGTGGATTCACGTCAACATGTACCATGATAGTTCCAGTAGTCATTCATGATGCCATGAGCGACTTGAGCGATTACGATCTTTTGCGCCTTGTTCTGAATACGCATTACAGTACGTTCAGTATACTCAGAAAGCACGATGTTATACACGCAATACATCCTACCGGACTACCTTACACCAAACAAGTACATTCGCTGCCGTCAGTTCCCTTCATGCAGTTCTAGCAGACGTCCTCCTCAACGACTGCACGCTCCACCGTCTGCGGTTCCGCGCCTTCTCACCCAAGCCCCGCGCTTCTTCCTCCGTCATGCCAATAACACGCACATGGCGAATCGCCTCGGGCGAGTCGTCAACCTCGGCCGCCTCCCCGCGATCATGCTCCAACAGCTCGTCGGGTCGCAGATCGAACGCCTCGTTGACGTGCTCGCTGGTGTCCGGGCGAGCCGCGCCTGAGAAGAGCGAGAGTGGCGAACGCAGGGCGGATGTGAGCGCCTCCGACGCGTCGTCGAGGAAGGTTCGGGGCTTGCGCATCGGCATCGCCGTGACATGATAAGACTTGACCCTCCACTGCGAATTGGTCGGATGCGCAGGGTACTCGGGGTTGGTTTCGAATGTAGCTGTGAGCTCGCCCGACTGCGCGGAGAAGTGGAATTGCGGGAGGGGGTGCGAGTAGGCGTTAGGGTAGGGCTTGGAGATCGGTCTTCTGTGGCGCAGGACGAGGCGGCCATCTGGAGAGGTGCAGCGATCAGTATATCGTGTGTTCGCATACCAGCTGACACGCCTGGCGACCTGCACACCTTCGATATCTATCGCGTGGCCAGAATCTCTGGAGCACAAGGCGCCATAGACGTCGATGAAGAACACCTTCCGCCACGAGTGAGCATGTGCGAGTCGAGTACGTCAAGCTCGAGGCGCACCTGATTGTTAGATTCTGGTCCCCGAAACGCTGCAGGAACCGAGGACCACGTCAACATCCCCATGGCCTCCGTAGGTCAGAAGTATGGGCACGCACTCTCCACGAGAGACTTCTCCTTCTCCGGCCACAGTATTATCTCCGTCCCATCATCTGAAAGGTCTTCGGACACATCGAGAAGCCTGCCCGACGACAGCGAGCGTATCACGAAGTACCCCGCAGGAAAGCCGAAGTTGTCGTGGCTCGTCGTCTCTGGTTCCGGGACGATCATGGTCATGGTCAAGTTGACAGTGCTAGTGTGTTCAAAAGGAGTCCTCCCGCCGCGGTTAGAGAGGTCAGCGCTTTCACAGGCCCGCCCTTATTGTTGGTGTCTTTTTGTCACTTGGCGCGGCTTGCTGAGGCGATCCATCTTATAGCGCTGCTGTACGGGAATTGCTGGGCATCATGGCTGTGTGTTTAGGCCGTCTCGCCTTCAACATCTCTTCGTCGGAGGATTTCGGCGGTTTGTTAATCCGTCCCATCAGCAGTGTTCGGGGTCCCCAGCCGATTCCCTGCTCCAATTTACTGCAGTCGTTTTGACACCAAAGCTTTGTTTTCGGGACCCACAAAAATGGTGCTGCCCAATAGAACGAATACGCATCATTATTTCGCCAATTGTCTAGATCTGCTATGTAGCAATTCGTGGTGCACATCGCATACTCGACGTGGCATTACTCTATCCAAATAGTTGCGTTCATTACTGTAAATCTATGATCCCCAACGCAATAGTTCGCTGGGAAGACACCGCGCTGTCTACTGCTATCTCTTCCCCGGCCCGTATATCGCCAGACAGCGCTCCTCGAAAGCCTGTATCATCTGCTTCGATATCTGCCCAAAGAACGCAGACGACACCGCAGCGTACAGCGGGTTCGCAAACGCATACGATAACTCGAGGGTCAACAGTGTCGGGCCATTGCTATCAGCAGCACCCTGAGCCGTCGCACAGCCAGCCGAACGCAACGCGGCAGAGGCAGAATCGTGGTCGAACACCGGCGGATCGCGTGCGGTAGGGTGTGGCGACTGTGGCGAGGCGGGTTGGAAGCGCCAGAGTGTCTTCAGCGTATCGAACAAGGGTGTTGAAGATGATGCGTCAGCCTGCCGAACAGAGGGGAGGGGGAGGGCTCGTCTTGGGCATACTACGCCATAGAAAGTAGACACGGACGGACCTCCACAGACTCGTACGGAAAGCAAATTACCTTGCTGGTGTAGCTTTCTCTAAATGAGAGGAAGGACACAGACAGCTCCGCGTCCATCACTAGCCCCGGAGGCACGACGGCAGAGCTGCGGTCTGCTGCGAGGCGTTTCGGCGGGAGCGAGCTCGGGATTGGTCCAGTAGACTTCAAGATCCGAGACCCCGAGCAGTAAGGGATGAACTCCGGGTACGAAGCGACGTCCGCGACGACATGGTAGAGCTCGCTGCGCGTGTACCTGTCCCGAGACCGATCTTAGTTTCCAGATAAAGCATGACGCGCCATACGTACGGAAGTATTTTCCTCTCGTGGTATGTCTGCGTCGGGCCGCTATCTGGCGCGAACGACGGGAAGCTTGGTATTCCAAAGAACGTCCGTGTAGGGTATATGGTCGAACGGCGGCGGCGGGCGAGGAGGCGGAGGGCCGCGGGCGGAGGGGGCTTGCATGCAAGCATGGTGCAAGTCGCGTCGCGCGGCTGGCCGCGGCGGGAATTGGCGGATTTACAATGAAAAATACTCCGCGCCGCATCACGTGATGTCTGCGCTCGCGTTCATTCTTAGTTGGCGTTCTCGCACACATCTTTAGGAACTCGAGGATCCACGAATCCGCATCTGAAGAGGGTCGGAATAAAGCAAGAGGGTACCAGAAACTTGGAGGCGAAAGTGTCGGAAGAAGGTATCTTGCTTTAGGCCAGATAAATCCCGAGTCAAATATAGGGTCAGGTACCTGACACGCTTCACTCGAGGCTGTCTGACACATTGACTCGACAACCGTGGGCGCACATAGACGAACAAGGCATGACTCGCGATGACTCAGGAAAAAGGCGACATGAGGCATAAGGCATAATATTCCACAATGCGAGCTGAAGACGAGGGCGGCGGTGGTAATTGACAAGCGTTGGACTGACATCTCGCGTCACATCATCCCTTCACAAGATCGAGAATCCAATCAGCGGACGCAATGCGGAGAGACAGACGTGCGGCACTCACAAGTACACCGTGATCTCCTGAACAGCGAGCTCATCCGCGTCTGCACGCATGCCGCTTCTTGCCAGGGTGGTGGAAGAGCTCGGCGAAGGTCATCCTGCCGGACACATCGTCAGCGCGGCAGACGGACGACAGGCGAAGAAGCGCACCCTAAGAAGAGGCCAACGAGCACCCTTACAAGAAGCGTATGGAACGCAGGCAAGCGGGGATGACCCCTCGGAGGGCAGCCAACCACACTCCCTGCGAAGATCTGCTGCGCGAACCTCAGCAGCAGCCGGCGCCAAGAAAGCGCCACTGACGTACCTCTGACCAGCAAATGGCAGGGAGCGGCGGGGGCTGATGCAAAGATGTCGAAGGCGTCGAAGCTTTATAGGCGACGGGGATTGGTACCGCCAGAGAGCATCGCGCGCGCGGCGCACCGAAAAGGCATGGGCTGCCTTATTTCCTCGGAAGAGATGGCAGATGGCATCGTGTGGAGATGGACGATAACGCAGCTATCTCGAGAGGCAACCCTGTTCATGAGGCTCGGGAGGTATTCCTGACCGTCTAGACCGGTGGCGAGCTTTGGTACCTTTGTGCTTCGATCCATGCCCCTTGTCCTAAACGGGCCGTATGCGGAGTTGAACCATCCCGCCTCACGCACGCGTGCGGGGGAGTTTGGGACCCTGTGTGTGCCGTCGCTGCCTCGGACAGGCAGTGTCGAGGGCGAGGGTACTGATGTTGAGATTGATAGATTGTGGAGATACGGATGACGGGCTGGATGACGGGCTAGCAGCATGCCACAGCCCGAGCGGACGGTGGCATTCAGTGAAGAAGACGAGCGGCGTCAACTGCGCGAGCTGCGTGATGATTCAGCCAGTGATCATGCGCGATTAACAGCTGGCTTTACCTTACCGGACTAGTTTGCCTGCGAATCTGGGAAATCTGCGCCGAAGATTGAGTAGGATAACGCGCGGCGCGGTGGCCCAGAAGACGGCGGGTAGCCGCATTCGACCAGTTCTCTGCCAGGAACACCGCTCGAAACAGAGCGTCGGCAGAAGGTGGAGGTCACAAGGCTGGATGGCAAAATGGCCATTACCACATCCCGCTGATTCGTTTTCAGCTCGTTGGGCAATAGGCCGTTGCAGGTGACCTCTCCGGGGCACAGCACCTGCTCACGAGACAGCAATTAAGGCTCCCCCCGATCCTCGACTTGGATGTCGGTGCATGTAGTGTGGATGGAGGCAGTAGAGAATGCCGGCAGCACCGCGGCAGATGGAAGGGAAACGGAATCTATCCATACGCCCTCAACACGCGAGTCCCCTTGTTCCGGCAGTAGGTTAAATGACAGACCGCGTGTAAAGAGCACTAATTGCGTTCTGTTCGGCTGCTCGGGCAGCCGCGCGATGTCCATCGTGTCTGCAAAAGATTTTCAGCATGGATGATCATGCAAAAAACGGTTGCACTTGCTTGGCGGGCTTCTGACGCGCGTCGGGAGGAACAGGCATCTTGGTCACACACATACATTCAGTCAGCATCTGGAAATGCGAACCAATGGGCCAAACTGTGGATCATGAGCGCCATGAACCTTATCAGGTAGCAACGAACAGAACACGGAGCCACACTCATACCTTCACAACGAACCGTCCGAAGCTGAACTAATCGTAAGGCCGATATTCCATTCTGCGAGCCATCGCGGCCAAGTCGGAGCGGACGCGACTTCAAAATTAGAACAGCCTGAGGGAGTAAAGGCGTTTGGCGCTCGGCATGCAGATTTCCTTCGTTTCAACCGTGACCGTACCTCACACCCCCGTCCATTCCGCGTCGTCCCTTCATATTTCCTGCCTGGTAGTCGTGGCGGTGCTTCCGACCTTCACAATCCAGTCGACCAACCGGTCCTTCATAGATGCGAAGATACGACTGGCACGTTGGACCTGGCCTCGAACCTCATGGAAAGCGAACATCTGGCGCGGATTTCAAGGTCAGTTCATACTATCGTTAATCAGGCTGCAGATTCTCGGGCTGCCTGACCTTATCTTCACCGCCATTGGACAATGGAGCGGCAACGCGGTGCGAAGGGGGCGCTTCCAGGCAGCTGAGTACGAATCCACCTGCACTGTCATCTCGGGGGAAGCGAGGATCCTTCTAGAATTTCAAGTCGGCGATATACTACTGCATCGCGGAAACAGATGTGTTAGTGGACTCGAGCAATGAGGTATGGGGCGACTCCAGAAAATTGGGGTACGCACCGTCGCTGTCCTAATATTCCCCTAACTGAAGTTGGAGACGAACATGAATTCGTATTTCGACGTAGTAGCTGGGACAATTCCCTATTCCCGATAGACCCCCTGGCGCAACGGCGCATATGAAGGCAGCCCTTTGTTTCCGATCTCGGGGGTTTAGGTCATTTACTCCCCACTCGCCTGCCAACAGGGCCCAAATACCCAACCCTGTCAAGCCTATAGACAACCCTCACCACTGACACCACCACCCACTCATCCCCGGAGGTCACGGGGAGAAAAGGCACCGCTTATCACAGCCCAATGCACGTCTATTCTAGCAACTCCGCCGCGCGTGGCGGCGACAAGCAGGCTAGCCCGTGCATGACCCCCTTCCGCACCTATGGTCAACCGGGCGCGTGTAAGCGAGCTGTCTATCTGTACAATCGCCTCACCTTCTGTTGGTCCGTGTTTTAGGGTGGCACATCGTGCATGTGTCCGCAGCCGCAGCTGGGGCCTTCCGCATCTTGGTTCTTCTATCGGTCGCGCCGGTGCCACCGTAGAATGACCCTGGGGCGTGAATGAATGCTGCGCGAGACGGTCATCTGGTCGACACTGGGGATGGGCTGACCGTTGCTGCCTTGGGCGCGTTCGTGAAGTTGCGTTGACTCAGACTACAATTGAAGTGCTGCAGTTTACAAACACACCGCGGCCTTGGCGCGATTTACAGGCCGGTCACGTGGGGCGCACATCTCCAGTGACCCCCTCTTCCAGGCGCGACGTTGACGCTAGCGCTGTGCTTCACTAGTCACTTTACGTGCTGTGGGTCGTACATGGCAGCCTCTTTCAGTTTTGAGATGCCGGAGATCTCTTGATTTCATACGCCATACACTTTCATCTTCATCTGAGTGGAGCCGAGGCGAAGAGCGGGCGAAGTTTATTTCGGAGTCGTGTTCGTTCTTCGGCATCTTCGTATATCGATATCTCAGTATGTCAAACAAAGTGCTTCATCTACTCAATCAAAACCCTAAACATCCTGGATGCGGCTGCCCAGTAACAGTACTGTGACGTGAACGAACATGCTGAAGGACTAAGAAGTCGCCTATACTATACACGTGCACGTTTACAGGGTGATGACCGCACGCACATCGACGCACATCGCACCAGTACTTACCTATGAAGCGTCGAATGGGCCAGACCACGACGCCATCCCTCCGATGACCACACAAGCACCGATCAAGGGCGGGTTCAGAACCAGAAGCACTTGGTCTTCAAAGAGCGCACCTCCGACAGGACGTAGAAGGGAGGTTTGTCCCAGCCGGCTGACAGAAGTGCAGACGCTCGGGCGCGAACGTGAGAGCACTGCGTCTCATAGAAACGGGGGATCGGGGTTTCGAACGCGAGTACATGATATGGCAGCGTGATCCGCAGAGCAAGGCAATATGCTGTCGGACATCGGACAGGGCTTCCAGTGACAGATTGAAAGTACTGAGAACCCACGAAGGGCGCCAGCTCCAGGCTTCGCAAACTCAGCATGCGGAATCAAAGTCCGCCATGACGAGCGAGGGTACCAATGGGTGCTGCTGCGGACACCGTCGGAGTCCGACACAGCTGAAGGTGACGCCTTTGCCCGCTTCTGTGTTCTGATGCTCCAGGCGCATGGTTCAGGGCAGGGGCAGGTATGCGGTGGGAACGGAAACGGGTCAGTTGCTGGAGAGCGAGGATGCAAACAACACGGCGGTTCGACTCGCATATGGTAGCATCGGAAGCGCGAAACGGTGTTGATACATTGTCCACTATCTTCTCTCGCGATCGAAACATAAAGTCATAACAATTCCTCTGCATGCACCCCACCGCGCGCGGCACGCAGCATGCAGGGGAACCAGTCCCGCACGGGTGTGATCAGGCAGCATATTCAGCGTTCTCGGGGCAGTCTCTCGCGATCTGCGGAACGCCGAGTCAGCGCGCGCAGGCGGGGGAAGGAGCAAGCGGACGTACGTGTCCTTCCTGCTGGCACTTGTAGCAGGTCTTGTTCTTGTTCAGATTGGCAGGTGCAATGCCGTTGAGCCCGACGTCAGCGGTGCCGGGGGCAGCGAGACAGTCCCTGAAACATATCGCATCAGGCGCCGGGCGTCGTTTGCAAGAAATGATAGTTACCTCGCCATATGATTGGGGCCGCCGCAGCGGTAGCATTTCACAGGTGGGAGCGTCGACGTGTTCAGGCCGCGCCCGGGGGGAGCGCGCGGGAGGCAAAGCCTGCTCCGCCACCGAAGCCCGTTCCATTAGGGCAGACGCGGGCAATGTGTCCGAAGCGGCCGCAGTTCTATCAACACGAAGCAGGAATCCTGTAAGCTTGCAGAACACCAAACGCAGGGAGGGGACGACGCACGTAGCACTTCTGATTGCCGCCTTGCACGCGCAAGCTGGGGCACTCGGCCTGGATGTGGCCGACACCTCCGCATGAGTAGCACTGCTTGGTGGAGACGGTGCGGGGCGACGGACACGCCGACGACTCGTGGCCGGGCTGACGGCAGTTGTAGCAGAGACGCTGCTCGGACGAGCAGTTCTCGGCAATGTGGCCAACTGCGAGGGTACTGAGACGGGCAGTATAAGTAGAATGGAGAGCAGACGCACGGTTACCACACTTGAAGCAGCCCTTCCTAGAAAACTGATACGCCATTTTATTTAAATACAAATCAGCTTTCACTTCGAAAACCTGACGACGGGGTGAGCAACGGCTTCGATGCGTGGATAGGTTGCGCACCTCTCGACCCTCGGCCTGCTGCTAACCCAGTCCTCTTCAAATCCCTCCCGCCAACGAGCGAAAGACGGAACTGTAAGTGAGTAAGGTGATGATGGTTTTGGATAAGGATCCGATCCGCTGTGGCTGCCTCATCCCATCACACGGCGCAGACCGGCCCTGAACTAACCTTTCTCGGCCCGCCACAAGCCGCCCGACGCTTTCGACCGGTCATTTTCGGACTTTTTTCTTTCGACCCCCGTATTTCCTTCTTTAATCCTTTGATTATAATCTCCTTCCCCGAATATTCCCCYCGTTTCCCCACTTTTTCGTTCGCCGCCGGGACGTCCGTACGTTCCTTCCGGAGACCGAACACATACCCCTGCCTTGCGCTTCTCCCCCCATCGTGCCCGGAATCGCGCCCTGGCCTGGCCGTGCCCTATCTTCTTAGATCTGCCCTATATTGCGAGCTTCTGGAGGATGGCGCTCCGTTCTTCTGCGAGAGCCGATCTTGATTCCGGACACGGCATTACGCTTGATTAACCCCCAGCCCAGGGCCTGCAATCACAAGTAGCACTCCGATCATTTTTTTTGGAAAAGCGACTCTGTATAAAAGGACTCGTTCGCAATTGGCTGTCCTCGGTCCGCTTCCCCCTCTTCTGACTGAGGCCCTCTCGTCGAGCCGTGAGTGCCCACGCCATCTTGCTGCCGCGTCATAGCTGCTGACGGGTTGTCACTCGGGCTTGCAGGTGACGGGGTAGGAATTCTGTGTCCTCGTTGTCGGGCTCGACGTGTCTACCAGCGGATCGCCATGCTTTGCGCACTGGTGTCATCGCGCTTCTTGTTGGGGTGCTCGGGGACTTCATACTTGGTACAGTTGCCCCCTCGATCCATAGCAGTGCAGATCTGACGACCCGGCTTGACCAGGACGAGTCCTTCTAGGAAACCCTCGAGCATCCTAGCAATAAGCGACGTAGCGAGCGGTCAAAGATTGGCGATATGCGTGGTAGAGGAGCCGCGGCATGCACAGAAACGCCGCCTCAGAAGCAAGCGCATGATCTGCGCAAACCATTAAGGTTGGTGACTGCGTCCTCCAACCAGCTGGCTCACTAAATGAAATGGAACAGCAGCGGACGACGGATCTCCATCCGTTTAACGTTAAATTTCGGGCTCTGCGTCTGCGGCCGCCCTGTTCTCGTGTGCCGCCTAGTTGACGTATTCCCCCCGGAATTGATGCGGCAGATGGTGTCCTTGCCGCGGTTCGGCACTATGTTTCTATGCTTCTGCGACCTTGAATATATGATAACCATTATGCGGAATGTGATGGTGACGGGTCTAGGTCGCCTGCGCCATACTGACTGCCATCATATTTCTTATCTACTGCTTGCCCAGTTCTGAAGGTGAGTATTGGGTTAATATTTTAGACTATAGGCTCGTATGTATTCGGTGTTTGATGCACCCTGATGTACCCCGACGCAGTCAGTGTTCTGGAATTCTCCACGAGGAAGCCATCTTAGGATATCTCCTGGGTTCCGTTCGTGGGGACGCTTCTTGTGATTACGGGTAGGTTTCGTGCGACTGAATATTCGCCTTCTGCAAATTATATCATGACTATAGTTATTGTTACGAACTAAGCATGCCTGGTCCTTCGACGAGCACTAAGTAGCCCCGACTTCCAATGGCAAGCCTGAGGGTAGTATTACTTCCATTCCAATCGTCGATCACGTTTCGCGCATCATACAAGGTGACAATTGCGCGATCCGCTTCAGTCGAGCCGGTACGTATAAGGTTCTAATGCGACTCGGACCACTGGCAAGCCTGCTTCCATCTCTCCCCTGCTGGGAGGTGCTCTGCAGGTACGTCGACACACTGAATGTTCGCTTTCCAGGGATATTTGAACCAATTCTCGTCCATGGCTGAGCGCCGAGTTGCTCAGAGTTCCGCGTCGTGCCAGTGGCGAGTCGCCTTTTCATCATCAACGAGGCTCCATCGCTGACCGGGACCTACTGACCTCTAGTAGGATCAACCAAGGCATTCAAACTAACTGGGCACGACTGCGCTCGACGTTGCATGCAGCGTCGTACCCTCAGCTCGGTGCCGAATGCGAATATACTTCCGGTATTGCAGCTCAGCTGGAATTCGCCGTTATCGTGCATGCGTGCGACGCGCCGGCGGCAGCCCGTCGTGGGCCTATCGTGAGCAGCCATGACATGCGCAGGTTAGTCATATCAGGGGCGCAAATGGGCTTGCGTTCAGAGTCGGCTGGCTGGAGCCTTGGCTTGCTAATAATGAGAAACCGAGATTGTCGACCGGGCCTTATCAGCGAGGCATGCACTCACTGCGCACCTGCCGATAACCTCTGCCGCACGCCTGCTCTTGTCTTCCTGTCTTTCTTGTCTTCGCTGTCGCTGTCCAGAATCCTAGCTGTCAACCCAGAAAGCCAAGATGACGTCCGAGAAACGAAGCAAGGCGATCGACCTCTCGCACCACCTCTCAGATGTCTCGCGCGCGCGCGCCAGCTCTCCCCGCTCAAGGGTCTCCAGAAGTACTTCACCGGGAATGCGATACCGCTCGCTGGAGGTCAGTCTTACCCCTCCCCTCGTCCTTGCATGATGTGCCTACCGAGACGGCCGCGCAGGCATGCCGAGCCCGGCCTACTTCCCCTTCGCCAACATCTCAGCCGACGCCCTCGTCTCCGACTCGTTCCCGCTCGTCGCGCCCTCGACCGACGCAAACACGAGTTCCTTCGCATGGCTCTGGCGCCTCTTCGGCGCCAGCGACAAGGGCGAGCACACGACCCGCATCACAATCCCCAAGGAGCCCTCCGCGGGCGACAACGGCCTGAACCTCGCGACCGCCCTGCAGTACGGGCCCGCAACGGGCCTGGCGCCGCTGCAGAAGTTCATCCAGGAGTTCAGCGAGCAGGTGTACCACCCCGCGTTCAGCGACTGCACGACGATGCTGCACACGGGGAACACCGACGGGTGCGTCGTCTGCATCCGCCGTGCGCAGCCTGGGAGCGCTAATTATAGGCGGGGCGGGGCACACACACTACTTCTTACTGCAGGTGGTCGAAGGCCGTCGGGACGCTGTGCAACCGCGGCGACACGATCATTGCGGAGGAGTGGACGTACCCGTCCGCGGTGGCGAGTGTGCGGCCGTTTGGCGTCGGTGTTATGCCCGTCCAGATGGACGGCGAGGGCATGCGTGCGGATAGCCTGCGCACGCTGCTGGCGCAGTGGGACGAGAGCAAGGGGAAACGGTAGGCGCTGCGTCTGCATCTGTTTGAATGGCATGGCTGATGTGTGCGTGAAAGCCCGCATGTCATGTACACTGTGCCTGTGGGCCAGAATCCCAGCGGCGCGGTACGTATATTCCATATGGTCATTTATTTTTGAAAATGGCTGACAGTCTGTGTTATCAAAGACCATGGGTATCCAGCGCAAGAGGGAGATCTACGACGTCTGCGTCGAATATGGTACCAATCTTTGCTCGCCCGCTTCCAAAACGCTACTTACATTCTGAATCCGCCAGATGTGATAATCGTGGAGGACGACCCGTACTTCTTCCTCCAGGTCGGCCCCTACGTGCCCAAATCCGAGCGCGTCGCCGAGCCCAATCTCCCCGCGGGTGATGAGGTCAAGCAATTCATCAACAGCCTCGCGCCGAGCTTCCTCAAGTGCGTTTCGTGGCTCAGCGCTTAGCACTCATTAATTGCCAACTGATGTTGGTCATACAGGATCGATTACCAAGGCCGTGTCATCCGCCTTGACACGTTCTCCAAGGTACAGTTGGGTCCTTGGGACTTTTGTCTGTTAGTTCATTTGCCGGAGTGGTGGTTCACCAATGACCGATGCAGACCATCGCGCCCGGTGTCCGCCTGGGCTGGTTCACCGCGAACACCATGTTCATCGAGCGCCTCGAGCGCCACGCCGAGACGACAACACAGGCTCCCTGTGGCCTGGGGCAGGTAAGCCCCCCTTCCTCCCGTCACCACCCGCCATGCACTAAACCTAAACTCCCCCTCCCCCCAGTCGCTCGTCACCAAGCTGCTGCAAAGCTGGGCCTACGAGGGCTACATCCGCTGGCTGCGCGGCCTACGCATCCAGTACAAGGCCCGGCGCGACCTCTTCGTGGACCTGCTCTCCGAGGAGTTCGACCTCCAGCGGGCAGTGGGCACGCACGAGCTCGGCGCGTGGCACGGGCAGACGGTGTATACTGCGTATGTCAAGCAGCGGGGTGGGGCGCTGTGGGGCTCGAGGAGCGAGAAGGCGTCCGTGGGCCTGGGAGGGCCGCTGTTTAGCTTCGTGCCGCCGTCGTCGGGGATGTTCGTGTGGGTGCGTGGGTTTTCTTGCTTGACTTTGACCTTTGGCTGCGCGCGGGTGTCAGGTGCCAGACGCTAGATGCCGGTTCCGTTCGCTAATGTTGACATTGCCGTAGGTGAAAGTGCACTTCAAGGAGCGCGCTGCGAGCGCGAACGCGAACGGGCCGGTTGGCGAGGACACGCTCGAGATGAAGCTGTGGATCAAGCTCGCGGAGGCGGGCGTGCTGATGGCGCCGGGCTGGTTCTTCGCCGCGGACACGGACGAGGACCGCATCCCTGCTGACCCGAACGTCGAGGGCCACCTGCGGATCAGCTTCAGCAATGCCGACGTACGTCCTTTGCCCTTTGCCCTTTGCCCTTTACCCTTTACTTCTTCGCGCACGGACGGCGGACTCATGTGTGCTTGTATTGCAGTTCGCCGACATGCGGAAGGCGGTGGGCATCTTTTCGAAGACGCTGAAGAAGTTCTTTGAGGATTCGATCTAGATATGTATTTAGGTGTGGGGCTCGCGCGCTGCGGGTAGCTGGGATATAGATGTATGTATGCTGGTGGTATATGTAAATTATGTAGGATTATTCGATCTTTGGCAGATTCTGACTGAGAATATGAGGCTATCAAGGACCTTCGTCTCATATGTATGATACATTGAACGACGAGAGAGTATGATGCAGCGAAAAGCGCGGAAAACATGGTATGGCCATGGGTGGAGTCCGACACTCATCCTACTCCTGTCAAAACACGAACACGTCGACCTCCTGTTCAGCACCTTCGTGGTCGGCCCGAGGCTAACGAACCACACATCGCGTAAATCCAAGCATGATACACGCCGAGAGCCGGGAAGTAAGTAAATGCAAATACAGTAATAGCAATCAGCGCACCTTCATAGCAAGCAGCCTTTGCCCGTCGAGAAGATAATCGCAGTATGCCTCGCGGTTGTCTGCGTTGGGAATGTCAATTGCGACGTACGGCAATGTCGTCTCGACCGGGTCTTGGAACCCGGGTTCCTCGTGCAGGAAAGTCGGCGCAGTGACCGCCTCTGCGGGGGGGCGATCGCGAGGCGGGCGCGGGCGCTGCCGCAGTCATGTACCGGTGGACGTTGAAGTCGAGTACCTGTGGCCCACGCACGATAGGGTCCTCTGCGGTGTCCCGACATCCAAGGACGACACAGTTGCCGTAGACAGCACTATCTCGCGGCGTGTGAGGGCGGTGACGGGGGCAGGGTAAGTATGAGGTATGCTCACCAAATGTCCTCTTTCCATGGGTCGATCATGAATGCTCGACATGCATCGGGCCCCCAGTCGATCCATGGGATGGTAATGGTTTCTGTTGGTACAGGGATCGATGGAGGGAGACGATTGTACGCTACGAGAAGATCAAAGATCGTTCGTGCATGAAATACAAAGTTGACGATGCGGGATCCGTGTCTGTAGTCCAACACAGTACACGCGACCGATATAACACCACCGTTGACCTCCGCGCCAGAAAAAGGATGCTGGTCTAGACTTCCTGGCGTCGGTTCGCATGAGATGGTCATGGTGTTGAGATAGAAGTATGGGGAACGGTCAGGGAGTTGGAGGCTGAGGAGATGAACGAAACTATGGAGGTGCTGGATATCCAGATCAGGGAGGACCTGGAGGGTGTGTCGGGGTGTAAGAACTTCGATATACCCGCTATACTTGGGTTGCGCTAGCAGGAGTATATTCGGTGTCAGGAAGGCGAAGTCGGCAGCAGGATGCGTATCAGGGTCCTGCGAGAAGGAATCATGTCAGTCTTTTTTTCACTGCGGTTGGATGCGGAACTTATCGGACGTACCCCGATGAGTGAGGCGCGCAGCCTCCAGCGCCAGATGTTGATTTCGGAGAATGGGCGCCGAGTGTCGTTTTTATGCGACACGAACGCCAGGTAATCTTGGCAGATGCGAAGCTAATGCAGACGGAATTCGTCATCCGTCGAGTTGAACTGACAGAAGGACAGCGGAGACAGCCCGGTCGTCGGATGATATTCACCAGTCCGGAGGGAGCGCGTTTCAATGGCAACGAGGTAATTGCTATGGCCCATGGCCATTCTAGTGACGAGAGCAAGCATATCTTGAGTGGCGTCGTGGGTCAATGCCACCGGGATCGACGAGAGGTCTGCGAGTTCAATATCGTAGCTGGACCCGCCTCCCGAGAGCGAAGGAAGCTGGACAACGGTGACGACGTAGTGTAGGAGGGAATTGTCGCTCACATAGCAGAGCACACCATCAGAGTAAGACCAAGGCCTGTGAGACGGAAAGCTAATTGTGTATTTTTTCAACCACGACAAGGTACTCCAACGGCGTCGGCGGTCCAGAAGAATCCGCAGGCGTTCCCTACCGTGCATCCTCGGTCTCCGAGACTCCATCGATGGCGAGTTGGATCCTGTACTGCAGCGCGGTCCTATCGCGGATAATGTCATGGAAGAATTTGCAAGCCTATTCCGAACTGATCAGCCCTGTACCCTGCTTAGACCGTTGTCACACTACATACGCACCACAGAACAATTCAGCAAGTCAATAACATCAAGACACTCGAATATCTTTACTTGAAGTTCCGCTGGGAGCGACGGTACGGTGCCCTTCAGCATTTCTTGTAGCCACTGGAAGAACAGGGAGGCTTTTGCTGTCCGTGATCAAGTCCATTTACCGTAATTACCAAGTAAGGTCCCGGGCCGGCAAAGTCCGAGAGGCTCCTGATTCGTGTCTGCCGGCCTGAACCTCGTCACCGTCGTCGCCCACAGCGTCCAAGCACTTTCTTTCTTTCCAACATATATCACTCAATAACCACGCCATGGCTGTGGACAACAGCGAACCATACCTCGCTGTGCTGCAGGCCGCGTATGACTACGAGCCACAGTCGGACGACGAGATCGCAATCAAGGAGAACCAGCTGCTCTTTCTCCTCGAGCGCACCGACGACGAGTACGTAGAGAGATTTTATTGGCATTCCTGAGCTGATGGGAAAATAGATGGTGGAAGGTGAAGCCTAAGGGCGAGAACCCGGACGAAGAGACTATCGCGGGTCTCGTCCCTGCGGCGTACGTTGAACAGGCACCCCACTCGTCCTATGTCAGAGCGCTCTACGATTACGAGCCGGCCTCAGCAGGCGAGCTGCGCATCCAGGAGGATCAGATCCTGCTTGCCTTTGCCGTTCCGGGGGAGGAGGAGTGGCTGTTGGTGCAGTACCATGAGAAGGAGGACCATCATGAAGGTCCTCGCGCGGGATACGTTCCGGCGAACTATGTAGAACAGGTGCGTGTCTTTGAATTTGTGATTTATGATATATTCTTACAAAACAGTCTGCAGACGACCGAGGATTCGACGTCCTCTGCTCCTGCAGCCGCCACCGCACCACAGATTGTCGTACCCGACTCAGTACGTCATATTCCTGTCATTTGCAGCCCTTGTCGCCATTACCCCTCCCGCATTGCACGACAGAAGTAGTGCGTGGTGTCCTTGGTTACGATGGCGCGTGTCCAAGTCGTCACCTTTCCATCACGCACATTCTTCGCTGTGATCGCTATCTAGCTCAGGGCTAGGGTAGACGTTAACAGGGACTGGGATGCACCAACGACAGGACTTCGTAAAATATAGCAAATCTATCTTTCGCGAAGACACCGTCGCTGCGAAAATTCCTGCCATAGGCTACTTTTGCACCTTTTCTGTCTTTCGCCTCGTCGTGACAGGTTGTACTCACACGCTTATTACTCCGCTCAGCCGCCACGCCCAGCTGCTCCTTACACCGACCCCACTGAGCTTGTGGCGGCATCACATAGCAAGTCGTCTTCGATCAGTGCGCAAGATCCTATTCAGACCTGGGGAATCTCCGAGGTCGACAAGAAGGGCAAGAAGAAGAAAGGCACGCTCGGCGTCGGCAACGGCGCCGTCTTCTTCGCGAGCGAGGCCGACAAGGTGCGCACCGTTTCCTCTCCTTGCTGCTCCCTCCCAGTGCACATACGCGTTT
Organism: Dentipellis fragilis; assembly: GCA_004679275.1. Lineage (NCBI taxonomy): Eukaryota > Fungi > Basidiomycota > Agaricomycetes > Russulales > Hericiaceae > Dentipellis > Dentipellis fragilis. Next base: position 16,925 of record SEOQ01000559.1, read on the forward strand.
CCACAGACGCCCGTCCAGAAATGGCAAACGACGAGCATCACCGCCATGCGCATCGACAAGTCCAAGCATCTCTTCATCACGCTCGAGCCGCCCGCCCCAGCCGAGCCAGTTGAGCTGCACTTCAACACCGGCAGCCGCGACACCGCCGACGCTATCCTCTCCAAGCTCGAGTCCTCCCGCGCGCTCTCCCAGGCCGACGCCTTCACCTCCGCGCCCGCGCCCGCGCACACGAACGGGGACGCCCTCTCCCGCAGCCTCGCCAAGAAGGGCGTCAACGTCCACTTCTCCGAAGCCGGGCCTGCCATCATTCCCCCACGCGACCCCTCTCCCGACGTAGAGCCCGATGAGGAGGAGGAGCCGCAGGGCCTCGGGCTGCACGCCGACGGCGAGAACGAGGGCGCACTGCTCCACCACGGCGAAGGTGCCGCCGACCGTGTGGCTGACGACGCGGCGGGGGTAGAAGAGGTCGAGGGCGGGATGGAGGAGGCGGTCGCGCTGTACGAGTTCGAGGCGCAGGGCGCCGACGAGCTGAGCGTGGCGGAGGAGGAGCGCGTCTGGATCGTCGAGCGCGATGCCGAGGGCGAGTGGTGGAAGTGCAGAAACGCGCAGGGTCGGGAGGGCGTCGTTCCCGCTAGCTATGTCGAGGTACGTTCTCTCTGTGCATGTTGTCCATCTCCGATTCACGATTGGTCCTGTAGCCCGCAGGTCGCAGCTCTGTGCCTCCGGATCTCGTGGGCGCTGTTCTCACCGAGGAACCCGAGCCGGAAGCGCCAGAGGAAGACGACTCCGCTGCGCGTGAAGCCGAGCAACGTGAGCGGGAAGAGCGCGAGCGGGCGCGTAAGAAGGCGGCGGCCGACCGTGCGATGGCTGCGGAGGCCGAGGCGAAGCGCAGGGCGCGCGAGAAGGAGCGAGAGCGCGAACGTGAACGGGCGGAGCGTGAGGAGAAGGCAGAACGTGAGGCACGCGAGAAGAAGGAGCGCAGAGACCGCGAGAAGCGCGAGCAGGCTAAGCAGAAGTCCGTTCTTCATCTCTTTTCCTTCTGGCACTCTACTCATCGTGCTGCAGCGGCTCCGGCTCCGGACGCAGCTCCTCTGAGCGCAGAGGCCCGCCGCCCGCCGACAAGGTCCGCACCTGGCATGACCGCTCTGGCCAGTTTCGCGTCGACGCTGCCCTGCTCGCCTACAAGGACGGCAAGATCCGGCTGCATAAGGTCAACGGCGTCGTCATCGAGGTGCCCTCCGAGAAGATGTCCGTCGAGGACATACGCTACATCGAGAAGGAGACACAGGCGCGCCGCACGGCGGCACGGCCGGCGCCCCCGCAGGACGAGGACGACGATGTGCCGCTCGCGACGCGCCAGAACTCGTTGCAGCCGCAGCAGGCCAAGTCTGCGGAGACGCGTGCGCGCGAGGCGGCGGCGGCGCGCAAGAAGGTGCCCACGATCGACTGGTTCGACTTTTTCCTCACTGCCGGCTGCGATCTGGACGACTGCACGCGGTACGCGTCGTCGTTCGAGCGCGACAAGATCGACGAGTCGCTGCTCCCCGACATCACGGAGGGCACGATGCGCTCGCTCGGTCTGCGCGAGGGCGAYATCATCCGCGTGAAYAAGGAGATTGAGAAGCGCTATCCTGRCGCGAAGAACAAGGGMAAGCCCTCCACGCCTCCGGAACAGAAGGAAGGGGAACCCGACCTGTTGTCGGGCGAGCCTGCYAAGAAGGCGCCGAGCTTGTTCGCGGGCCCCGGTGGTGCGCTCAAGACTGCTCGCCGCGGCCGCCCACAACCCAGCAAGTCTCTCCCGCCAGCGTCCGTCGACCTCAAYGCCATTACCAGTGCGTCGGATCAGATTCAGCGCGCTGTCACGCCGCAAAGTCAGAGCCCCGGCACGGCGACGTCTCCTGTTCAAGTGCCGTCGCGCACGGGCTCTGCCGCACCTGTTGTGGGCGGCTTTGATGACGATGCGTGGACACCACGCCCCAGCTCGACGAAACCCATTCCT
>SEOQ01000056.1:0-66176 GCA_004679275.1 Dentipellis fragilis
GAAGTGCTTGTGAGCGGATGCCGTCGTTGCCGCGGTGGCGTGCACCTGTCGGTGTCTTTATTTAAGAGTCGCCGACCCAAATAATTGATCGCGTCGTATTACGTTAATTTGTGTTGATGCGGCCTATCGTTTTGTAAACGGCTGGAATGTCCGACAATTTCGAACGCATTCACGGATCGAGGACTAATTATATTGATTTGAATCACAGCTGTTTACAAAACGATAGGCCGCATCAACACAAAATTAACGTAAACGACGCGATCAATTATTTGGGTCGGCGACTCTTGAATAGAGATACCGACAGGTGCACGCCACCGCGGCAACGACGGCATTCGCTCACGAGCACTTCCGCTTACATCTCCGCACTTATTTGGACGTCAGTCGCTAGAGTCTAATTCTTACGAAAGCGGCCTATCGTTTTGTAAACGGCTGCAACGTACCCTTGCCTTAGATGTCGTATCTCATTGTCAACCCAGCGAATTCATGTAGCCTGTGTGAAACACCGCCGTCAAATGGCGTTCTAGGTAACATGACACGTACCTTTTCAAAAGTTGTGTCCATGCTCCGCAAAGAGTGCCTTCGACTCGGACTTCATGTCACGGTATCATGGTCATGTCCCTTCATGTCCTCAACTCAAGCAACGCCGCAAGAACAAACGACAATCACCGAGTCCAGTGTCAGAAAAATCTGATCTTGCATAAGTGAAAGTAAGTATGCTTGATTTCAACTCTGAGCTTCTGAATGGCCTCGCATTTCTGGAAAAGACGTGCATAGCCAGCATGCAAGGTGCAAATGAAAGTATCGGATGGCACTGACCGCTGATTGCGACTCGTCGGACATGCACTGGCAGCCTAGGCTCCGTAGCTGACCTCGATAAGGAAGACATAAGTCGTTCCTTCTGGCAGCCTTCGAGTCGGCCGGCGCTCTGCCTCGCGGTTGAACGAGTAAGCCTGATGACGTTAGCATATTTCACTTTTGGACAGTTCCGTAGAAATTGGGAAAACACGATCATGATATCGCTCGTGTTTCCCCAGCCAAACGACACCCGACACGGCCTCTTCGACATTGCTACATCTTAGCAGGCGACGGCACTTGGTTCCAGTGACCGTGTTCGACTTACTGCAACTATGCCACCAATCCTCAGCCTCAGGCTGGTAATTCTTGATACAGTGACTTACCGCCATTATCTCGGCAGGTCCGCGTCAATCCACAGATGCTCTGATAAGTCTTGACTCGGTACTATCCTCACCCTCTGACTAGGCCTCGGCCGACTTGGTAATATGCCTAGGCGATGGACTTCCTAGCTCAAATAGCAGCCCTATCGCACTTGCACCACATCTGCCCTCATACATCACCTTGCCACTTCCTGCTTTTGCTCGAAACATGAGTACTACCACTGGCACTCCGCATCATGTCGTTATCCTCGGCGCAGGCGTTATTGGGCTTACGTTCGCCTATCTCCTGACCAACGGCATAGGATCAGAGAACTACAAAGTGACGATCGTGGCGAGAGACATGCCTGAGGATTTAGATAGCCAGGCGTTTGCCAGTCCTTGGGCGGTAAGCGCATTACTTTCGTTGTCGCAGCCCATTTAAGCAAAGCTGATGTTGCCTCCTTTGCAGGGTGCAAATTGGTCCCCTATGCAATACGACGAACGGCTACACAAATGGGAAAAACAGACATTGTTAGTGCTGTTACAATTCACGTAACTGAATAGAATGTTCATCACCGCATCCCATTCTTCTAGCGATCGCTTATGGGATATGGCACCAACAGGGTTGACTCTGGTGAGTTGCGATGCATTGTTATTCAATATCCAGTCCTAATTTATACATAGCGGTCACCTTCCAAGGTGTACTTCGAACAGGAGGATATCGAGAATGAACTTTGGTGGAAGGATCTTGTGAGAAACGTGAGTACTTGAGCTCCATTTTGCTGCGTTTTCAGGGGTTTCAACAATGTGCTGTTAGATCCGCCCTCTTGAACTCGACCCGTCTCTGCCTTCAAACATCAAGAAGGCCGTAGAATTCGACACCGTGTCATTGAATCCCGGCATCTATCTACCTTGGTTGAAGTCTGAGCTACTTTTGCGAGGTGTTGAATTCGTCAAGCGCCGGTTGGTGAGCCTGAACGAGGTTCACACGTACGCGAAAGATGCTGTCGCCATAGTCAATGCGACGGCTCTGGGTGAGTGACTTCATAAGTTACTACGCTGAATAAATTCTCACACCGTCGAATACACAGGTGCACGGTCTTTGATTGGTGTACAGGATACGAAAGTCTTCCCAATCCGTGGGCAAACCATTGTTGCCATTGCGCCGAAGGCAAAAGAGTTTGTCACCATCATCCCCAGTACAATTTCCAATCTTTTTTCGTTTTCCCTTTGTTAAACATGAGATTTTTTCAGAGACGAAGGGGACTGATGCTACGTATCTGATCCCTCGTCCGTCGCCTTCCGGCATGGTCCTTATTGGTGGCACTTTTCAACCAAACAACTGGGATACGTCAGTCGATAAGGCCACCGCAGACGGTATCTTTCAGCGCGCGAAGGCCCTAGTGCCCTCTTTGGGGGACCCGGAAACGCGTATCATCAGTCACAACGTTGGTTTAAGACCTGCGCGGGAAGGAGGACCCCGCGTCGAGACTGAATACATCGAGCTGGCGCTGAGTGGCGAGCTCGTGCCTCGGGGACCAGATGCAGACACCGGTGCAGGTTCCAAAAAGACGCTCGTCGTACATGCATATGGGTTTGGGTGAGTGCGCTAAATGACTCTGATGTTGAGCTTTATGACGCCATATTCACACGCACGACAGACCTGCGGGATATCAACAATCATGGGGGGCAGCTGCGGAAGCCGTTGGACTGCTGAAAGCAGCGCTGAGCGCTTGACATATCGGAATAGCAAATGAAAATGGCGATTGATCGACACCATTCGAAGAGTGTCTTAGGAAGTACTGTCGCTACCGGAACCTGTACTTTTTACCCCGAGCATCTATCTCGTTCATTGGGCGAACAACCCTCTCGTTCTCATGGTCGATGACATGGAACGTTTGTCTCGCATGGTCTTCAGGTCCATGATCTCGCAATTGTCTCTATTCTGGCCTCGAATCCCTTTCCGTGTATATTTTGTGAACGTTTCCATGTGCTCCGCTGACCTGTTACATTGTAGCATGCTGCCGTGTCGTGGCAAGATGAGCTGCATCAATGTGAATACGCCATCTGCTGCGTCGCGCACCGGCTTGTGGCCCAAATTATAGGGCCAACACAAAACATGTACGTCGTTTGGGATATTTCCGTTCAAAACACCTTTTAGCTGCGCGTCATCCCGAATCTTCGCAAAACCGTCCATCGACGACATCGGACAGGCAACAATAACCGTGACAGCGCTTCAGCAGTCCAGATCAGCAATGAAAATCATCTCGTCGAAGCACTTGGGGACTGAGAAGGGTCCGTGATATGATCCTCCCTTAGGGCGTGTTATTCACATCGAGCTGTTAGATGACGTCTACCAGAAGCCGAATTGACTCAATCATAATAATCACCTCCCAGGAGCACGACCTCCTTCGCACGGGCGAGCTGTTCTCGTCTATCATTGACGGCCCTCATGGCGCAAAGTGCTGTCATTTTTCTCACCTTGGAGGCAAATATTCGTTATACTTAGAGTGCATGACGCGGAAGAGATCCACGCGGTTTGGTCCTTTGGTCCCGTGCCGCCGCTTAGTGAATGGTCTGTCGGTATTTTTGCTATCTATCACCTTTAGAGTTTACATATGCAGACACAGCAGCGAACATCAGTCAATATACAGACAGATATTGTTTCCAGGTGAAGGACGACGCGGTGACGGGCCCTGGGTGGCTTCTTATCCACATGCCTACGCAGACTGCCTTGTCCCATCTTCTCATGGCTACGAAGAACGTTGTAGCAAAGTGTTTGCCTTACTTCGTCACTTTCGGACACTCGCGCCTGTCGAACCCGGAGCAACCCAGAGAAGCAACTTGATCTTCTTTCCCTGAATGCACTTTCCTCGGGAACCAACAGTCAGGAGATGGTGCTCGTGGCAAGCGCATGGGTGCCCTATGATGTCTGTCAGTCCTTCTATGTTGCAATTTAGAAGACCGAGCAACGGCGGATGGCGGTCAGACTTCAACCAAGCTACCACATGGACTCGCGATGCTGATTTGATTCTGTTTCACTCTGGATCGTATGGAGCACTCTCCTCTGGACTATAAAGCCCAGCTTGTGCAGAGCCTAAATCGTTGTGCTCCACTTGGTCCACATCGCCCACTCACCTCGAGTTTCATCCTCTCGACATGTTCCCAACTGCAGCGCTCACCACCCTTCTCCTGCTCGCCTTGTCGGTGGCATCGAAGCCCGTGGTTATCCGCGAGTCTCACGTCACTCTGCCGTTCGCCAAGTCGGTGAATGTCACTGGTGCCCACGACCTCGTCAACAAGGACAAGGCTCGCGCCAAGGCCCTCCGTGCTCGCGCTGAGGCGAAGCTCAACGGCGCGCAGTTGAGCGATGACGCTGTGATCGGTATCCCCGTCGAGAACCAGGCCGTGGTTTACACCGCGAACGTCGGTGTTGGCAGCCCCGCCACGACCTGTGAGTCTCAAGTTTCATCATGTAGAGGATAAGGGCGGCTAAATCCTACTTTCCAGACAGCCTTCTGATTGACACGGGAAGCTCCAACACCTGGGTCGGTGCTGGCAAGTCCTACGTCAAGACTAGCACCAGCACGCAAACGTCCAACCGCGTGGTATGTCTCCACAGTCTATTCCGTGTCAGTATTACTGAGAGACGGCGCATTATAGTCGGTGACTTATGGCTCTGGCTCTTTCTCCGGTAAGCTTCTCTGCTCGCGAATTTTTCAGTGGATGAAATCATCTGACATTTTGCTGTTACGAAGGGACGGAGTTCACGGACACTGTTACTCTGGGCTCGGGACTTACGATCTCCGGTCAGTCCATTGGTGTTGCCTCCCGCTCCCAAGGCTTCGATGGTTTCGATGGTATCTTGGGGTACGGACCTTCCTGCATTCTAACATTACACATGATTGACCCCCCCGAACACAGTATCGGGCCCGTCGACCTTACAGTCGGTGAGAACACTACGTTGTTACATATGATATATTGCTTATTGACATTGATCTTCCCATAGGAACACTGTCGCCCGGCACGAACACGGCCATCCCCACCGTAACGGATAACCTCTTCAGCAAGGGCACGATTACCAGCAACCTCGTTGCCGTATCATTTGAGCCGCCGACCTCGGAAGCCGACACCAATGGAGAGCTCACCTTCGGTGGCACCGACTCGAGCAAGTTCACAGGATCTATTACCTTCTCGTAAGTGGAGTCTTCGATGTCTTCTCGGGTTATCTTTGGGCTAATGTGGAGATCGGCAGCTCGCTCACGAGCACCTCCCCCGCGAGTGAGTTCTGGGGAATCAACCAGTCTATCAAATATGGATCGACGACCATCCTCTCTACTACTGCCGGCATTGTCGACACTGGTACCACCCTCGTTTTGATCGCTTCCGGTGAGGATGAACAGCTCCATTAAGAGATGCAAAGTCTCACACGGTCACAACAGACGCATTCAGCCGTTACCGCTCTGCTACTGGCGCTACGGAGGACAACCAGACTGGTCTCCTGAAGCTGACCACCGCGCAGTTCAACAACCTCCAGAGCCTGTTCTTCACCACCGGTGGCGTGAGTTTTCATCATTGCCTTGCGACCATATCGATATTAATATTTCGGCATCATCAGACCTCCTTCGAGCTGACTGCCAACGCTCAAATCTGGCCCCGTGCCCTCAACTCTGCCATCGGCGGCACGGCCAACGGCATCTACCTCATCGTCAACGATATCGGTTCGGACTCCGGCGAGGGTCTAGACTTCATTAACGGGTTCACCTTCCTCGAACGCTTCTACTCCGTCTTCGACACCGCCAACAAGCGCGTCGGCTTCGCCACCACTTCCTTCACGCATGCCACGACTAACTAAGGAGCATGATGCAACGGTCTTTTCTGTTTCTGGGGTTGTTCAAAGTATTCGAGAATTGTAGTTAAAGCAGTCGGCAATTTGTATTTATTGCTAAATGGTTGCTATCCAAATGTTTCTGTTGTTGTTATAGCCGAACGAATGCCCCGAGCCCCGAAGTTTACCAGCTGCAGTGCAGTGCGATCACACTGGTATTTGACTATGCCAGCTTCAAATAAATGGCAACCCTAAATTTAAACTCGGTCTGCACCACCGACTGTACGAACATGATATCCTTAGAAGTAAATTGAGCGCAGTTACTTCCGACGAGGAGAAGCACAAGTTGATCGCCGCCGAATGTCTTGGCGTTGGAGACTTGCTGGAGAAGATGACCTTCTTCCCCGCAGTCATTCGAACACTTTCGACTTCGTACGAATTCACTTTTTCCGAGTAAACAGCCGTCGTGACCCTAATTCAAGCTGGAGCTTCACGGAGAATTCTTGGACCAAAGAAGTCTCAAAAAACTCCAAGGCAGCAATCTGAGGGCTTGCAGTGTGAAACATAGCTGAAGGAAGGGTGAAGAAACCAAGAGGGTTGATCCCGCTGACCGACGCCGCTACGAGTGCGGAAAAATACATGGTTCATGTGATTCGGAAACAACAGCTTACAAGATATGAAAACCTCCCTTCATATTACGTGCGACAATGTCTAGAGTAAATCGGGCACACGACAGAAATCTGAACGGGGAAATGTCAATCTACCCAGCCTCCAGGGAGATCGTCGTGTGCGTTGTGATCACCCGACTGCGATTGAGAAGTACCACTGCTATTGCGTGTGCCCGCGCTGCCGCTGCTATTGCCTTGTCCAGCTTGACTCATTGCACCAAACAGAGAGTTGAGAACGCCGCCGACACCACCACCAGCAGGGTTGCCCCCACCAGGTGGTGGTGGTGAACGATTTGAGGGGCTGCCTGGGGGACCTGATCCACCAGGAGCCCCCGCGGAATGATGTTCCGGCTGTGGTACTAGCTGGTATCTAGAAAGGGGAAAATCAGCGTCCATGCAACACCTGGGATCTGAATTACGCACCGACAAACAGGGCATGTGCCACTGGAGGTGAGCCACGGCGTTATACACGACTCGTGGAATGGGTGTTTGCAGGGCAATGTCACCACTACTTGGTCCGGTTCGTCGTCTGACGTTGCTCCCGTAAGCGAAAATTGTTCTTTGCATACAGCGCAGTCATGTTGCAGCAGGGGTGCTGTCAGCAAGCTTAATACCTAGGCACCCAAGATCGGAGAAATACAATACGCACATCCCTCCTCTAATACCTGGCGATCCAGTTTGTCCATGACCTCCTGAGTCGCAGGAACTGGACGACCAGATTCTGAATTCTCCATAATTTGTGTGATGATCTGATCCAGTGCTACAGAACCACATTTTAGTAAATACCATCTCCCCAGAAATCAAGATATGCAGACTTGCCTTCCTGGTTGAAGACATAATCGCCCCAACGTCCGTTCTCTGGCATGTCGCCCATGAGATTGAAACCCAGGCTTGCTAAAGGGTTATCACGGCCGTCCCTCTGCGCCCGTTGTGCAAGCATTGACAACAAATATTGCGCCATAAGCGGACCTGCGATTGATGGGCCTTCGTCGGCGGCACTGATATGATAAGATTGAATAAAGGTAGGTTAATTTGAGGCGCAGTACATGAAGGGATGGAGGCTACATACGTATCTTGCCTGGTTCTTCCTAACATGGGTGGGCCGCCGAGAACAAAAGTTCGAGTACCTCGACCCGGCGTTGTTCGATTGAGTTCAACTCTGAACCCACTGCCGCCATTCTGGAGTCGGGATCAACGGACCGAAAGACGGTATATAGATAGATATAGATCACACAGACCAGAGTGTTTGTTGTACTCGGAGACGATGTGAGATGAGGGGCGCCCGATGTAGTTGGTGGACTCTGAGGACGGGCGGCAGGATTGAAGAGTTGCCCCAAGTTCACTGTGGCGTCGACATATGAATGGTTCGTCCACTCGCAAAGTAGGTGGTTCACTCACTCAAGAACTGGTCAAAACCAGGCAGAGGAGGGCCATCGTCAAAGGTAGGCCCCGCCTCCTGAAATGCACGAGGATCATCGGATTCCTCAATCTGTCGAAGGAGCCGAAGATCAGCTCTTGTGCCGGGATCAGGCATTTGGGGAAGCATACCTTCTCCACAAACGTGCCGTTACATGATGCACAGTGAGGATCCGGGACCTGTGTCGTTGAGAGTGAGACGGCAATATTCACGTACGACAGGAGGGTCGTGTACCATAAGAGGTCTCATTTCTGCATGACACTGGTCGGGACGATAAGGAAGTGAGCTGCGAGATAATAACAAACTGGAACTTACTTCGTGACAATACCACAAAGGTTCTCTCGAGGACATGTTGGGCCAGCTAATTCAACGGTCTCGTCGATAAGGTATGAGATGAGGTCGGCGGGAGGGCGGGGGATATAAGGGCAGGAGGGCAGAGTGGTGGGGGTAGAGTGTGGAAAGCTGAAGCGGCTGTGTCAGCAGCGTCCATGACCATCTATGACGCTCGGTTTGCCATCGGCAGAGGCCGACGCTATGAAGCGACACCTCTCCCCAACGCACCACCACCTTGACTTGCTTTTGCTCTTCCATAGGTAAGTCCCTCGCCTATCGTTCGCTTGGATGTGATGATTCCTGTGTTCCCTATTATACGATTTCTCCTATGAGATCATGTTCCGGGTATCCCTGATCTTCCACCTTCTTCGCTATGTTGCTCGGTATCTGAAACTACCTCAGCTGACGCTGGCTACAGGGCGCTCGTGGCATGGATGGTTGTCACAACCCGCAGTGGAAGCTTCCTACTGTGAGTCGATGCAGTTCAGAGATGATCTGTTGTTTTCAACGCTAGCTTGCATGCCAACGTGATCGATGAGTTTCGTGCTATTCATATGTAGTATGCATGCCCTTGTGTTGGCCAGAATAACTAGCTATGTTCATCCTTGACATTCGAGAAGTATGCCAACCGGTACGAACAATAAAATGGACAAATTCAATATTTCCTCATACCCCGAGATTAGATGAGACTGGGACCTATAAAGGGTAATAAATACAAACAAAACACAACAGCGCGTTGATTGTGCCCGTGACCGTGTTCAGGTCTTTGTGCCCCCCGTGCAACTCGTTCTCTCTTGCTCACCACTGAGAACTGACCATGGGGTCCCTTATCTCTTTTCTCCTTCACCCCTCCTATACCCTGCGCACGAGAAGACATGACTACGACGACAACAACGTTGACGATCTCTTATACCACCTAACATTATTTTTTGCGTTTGGCATTTGGACCGTATTCAACCGGTATCAGAGTGTCCAGAACAGAGCAAAGTCTTTCAAACTTGCGAAACCAGAAGTCGGTCTTGTTTGCTCCAGTACTTTGACAACATATACTAATGTCATCACAGGCCGCATCTCCCAACCACAGCGGTTTACGGATCACCGATCCTCACTTGGAGTCTCATAAATACGTCCACGGCCTCGCTCCTCCACACGAGTCTCCCGACCGCGAGTATATAACCAGCTTCGACCCGTCGACAGGCCTGCATCTGGGTACCTTCCTAGTTGACAGCGCAGGAGAAATCACGGAGAAGATAGAGAAGGCGGCGAGGGCTCAACGTGAATGGAAACACTCCTCGTTTGCCGACCGGAGGCGCGTGGTGCGTAGTCTGAAGAAATGGCTTGTCGAGAACCAGGAGGCCTGCGTTCAGGTTGCGTGTCGTGACACCGGGAAGACTCGTATGGTGCCTTTTCTGTCTTAATTCCAATGTTCTGACGAGATTACAGAGATCGACGCTGCTCTAGGAGAAATCCTAACGACGTGCTCGAAGATGGAATGGCTTATTCAGAACGGCGAGAGGTACTTGCGTCCGGAATCAAGAAGGAACAACCTCATGCTCAGCTACAAGAAATCCCAAGTTTACTATGAACCACTCGGAGTTGTAGCAGGCGTCGTCTCCTGGAACTATCGTGAGTCCATCATTGACAAGTTAAATTTAGTCTGTGGGAGCTCACTATTTCGCACAGCTCTTCACAATGCTTGGTCGCCCATCCTGGCCGCCATCTTCTCTGGCAATGGCATCGTCCTGAAGTGCTCAGAACATGTTATTTGGTCGACCCAGTGGTTTATCAGAGCCATTCACGAATGTCTCCGAGCTTGTCACTTCGATCCTGAATTAGTGCAGGTACGCCTCACCTCAGTAGAGCCATAACAAAGATGTTGATAGGGCTACTCTTATAGTTAGTGTGCTGTCTGCCCGATCAAGCAGAGGCATTAACCCGTTCACCCCTCATCAAGCACATCACGTTCATTGGGTCAGAAAATGTTGGTCGATTGGTGAGTTCCTATGTTAGTTTCATAGTCGCTATGTACCAATTATATCCAGGTCGCCAAAGCGGCTACAGAACACCTCACACCGGTAACTCTCGAGCTCGGTGGCAAAGACCCGTGTATTGTTCTTCCTGGCACGGACGTCGAGAAGTGGGCGAGCACTTGGATGCGAGGAATATTGTGAGTCCCGTGCCCGACGAATCAACTACAGCACTAACATGTTTGCCCCTAGCCAGAACGCTGGTCAGAACTGCATCGGCATTGAACGTATGATTGTGCATGCGTCACTGTATGATGAGGTCTACCGAATTCTGCTCGAACGTTCACGCGCGCTCCGTCTTGGTTCTGCACTTTCGGCTGATGGTGTAGGCAGTGGGGTAGACTGTGGATCCATGATTTCAACGGACCGTTTCCAATCATTGGAGGACATCATCCAGGATGCTGCTCACCAGGGTGCAAAAGTCGAACACGGCGGTGCGCGCATCCGGCATCCATATCTCGAAAACGGCGCCTACTTCAGCCCGACAATTGTCGGTGAGGTCACTCCCGAGATGAACATCGCTCAACGCGAGTGTGCGTAAAACCCGTCCTTCTGAATGACGACCATACTGATGAATGCCGTAGTGTTCGCACCTGTCGCAATCTTGATGCCGTATGAGACGATCGATGAAGCCATCGAGATCGCTAATGGAACCCGTTATGGGTTGGGTGCCAGTGTTTTCGGGCCTGATAGGTATCAATGCCTTGAAGTCGCCAAAGCGTTGGAGTGTGGTATGGTTTCCGTGAATGATTTCGGCGTCTTCTATGTGAGTCTTCCACAAACCTTCTCGTGTACTGCTCTGCTGACGCAGTCCCTGTAGTTGAAGTAAGTCTGGCTATCATGTTTCCTTCCTTCACCATTGACAACATCCAAATCCAGCCAAGATCTCCCATTCGGCGGCACTAAGGGTAGCGGCTATGGACGATTCGGTCTGTCTTAACCTTCTTCTCGCAGCCTTTGCCTTGCTAAAGAATTGTTGTCCCCAGGTGGTCCCGAGGGACTTCGCTCCCTTACAAACGCCAAAGCGATAGTCGTTGATCGCTGGCCCTGGCTTGTTCAGACGAGCATCCCGAGGCCGCTGGATTATCCCATACGCTCATTGTCGCAAGGCTGGTATGTTTGGTTTCCTTCACATTGCTTTAAACCGAGTCGTGTTGATATGTTTATTCGTCAGGGACTTTGCGAGTGGGCTCATTGCTTTCTTCTACGCGGATGGGTGGCTTGACAGTTTCCGGGGCCTCAACAAGTTGTGGAATGCTTCGAGAAGATGAACTGCTGTCAGTGCGTCGGAGGTGTTATCGTCTTGGATATCTGTATCGATCGCTGGCCGAAAGGAAAGTTATATCATACCCGCTGTCATCTATTTTCTGATATAATTGATCTACTCGTCTGTCTTCTGTTCATCTGACCGAGTTAAGTCCTGGAGAATGTGTGACATCTCAGCAAACGTGCTGCGATGAGGGCCAATCCATGCGAATGGAAATATCATTACCGGGAACCTAAGATGCGACACGGCGTCTAATGGGTACTCGGTGATGCACGTGCATGCCCCGCAAATTACACTAACTGGACGCCCGGGAGGGACGTCGGACGCGTGTAGTCTGTCGCATGCGTATGCACATCGTCTCCACGTGGGTGCTCAATTTCTGCAGCGCCTTGATACCGCAGCTGAGGGGGCAAGGACAGAGTGGCGCAGGCTTCCATCTGCTCGAGGGCCTACGCGCGTGACACCTGATCTGTCTCACATGCAATATTCTGCTTCTGACCTTCATTCCGGCCGCCTTTGCTTTCCCTGCCCTATTTGCCAGTGCCATTCGGCTGGCTTTATGCCGGGCTATCATTAGACTAGTCGAGATTGGGCAAGTAATCGGGGACCATATGCAAAGGTGATGCTTCGCCCTGCAATGCCGCACGGGCGACCTATTATCTACATCCGTCCATGCCGTCCGTCGTGACGACTGCCAACGTTCGCCCCACTACTCGCGTGCTTATCTGACAGCAGGGTATATAAGTGGACCCCTGCAGGCTGTCTCATCAGTGCTTCCCGAGCCTTGGGTCTTGAAGGTGCTAATACGCCTGCAGCATGTTCGCTCTCTCCTTTGGCGTCGTTTTGGCCAGCCTGGCTCTCGTCCAAGCTCAGGGGCTCGCCTCTGTGGACAGTCCCCACCTTTTCAAGCGTATCGACTCTGGGTGTGGGACTTCGGGTCAGACGTCATGCTCAAACACCACTAAGCAGACCGATCTATGCTGCTTCCAGTCCCCTGGGGTATGCATATGTATAACTCATGCCAGGCTTCTCCTTGCTAATGTCGTATCGTATAGGGTCTCCTGCTGCAGACACAGGTATGTGCGAACCGCGTTGCCTGGCGACCAGCTTCTCAAGGACGGTCAGTTCTGGGACACCAACCCCTCCACCGGCCCCAGTAACAGCTGGACAATCCACGGTAAGAGCGCGTCTATATATTAGAAGTTCATTCGTCTGACTTTGACAACAGGTCTGTGGCCCGACAAGTGCGTATATCTGTTGAGCTTCGATCCCCATCCTTGACGGGATTGTTGCAGCTGCGATGGGACCTTCCAAGAGAATTGCGACTCGAGCCGTGACTATACCAACATCGCTTCCGTATGTGCATTCATTTTGGTGTCGTGGCCGGCGAATCCTTACTCAATATCGTATTTAGCTTCTTCAAAACCAAGGAGCTAGCGACACGCTGTCGTTCATGCAACAGGTAGCTATCTGCCCCCTGATCGTCGGCACACCAAAGTTGACATACTTCTCAGTTCTGGGTCGACATCAACGGGCAAAACGAGCAGTTCTGGGAGGTAAGGTTTCCACGCGAGGACGTGACGCGTGCGAAGGCTCATGTACTGCATTGTCGTTCGCCCAAAACAGCACGAGTGGGCCACGCACGGCACATGCATGAGGTGAGCTTGAGAAATACCCGCGTCGGTTCCGAGGTGTTGAGTTCTGCTGTGCAGCACGCTCGACACATCGTGTCTCCCATCTGGAAGTCCCAAGGGTGCCGAGGTAATGCCGCCGTGTATTGACGTTTAATCAGATACTCACAACAGTTGCGCAGGCGGTCGCTTTCTTCCAGCAGGTAGTAGCCTTGTTCAAGGTGGGTAATCAAAGTTCAATCCAGCGTTCAAGACTGAAGTGGATACAGACCCTGCCGACGTACGACTGGCTGCAACAAGGCGGTATCACGCCCAGCTCTAGCAAGACGTACACCCTAAGCCAGTTGACCTCGGCCTTGAAGAGTGCATCCGGGGTGAGTCTACATGCGGTGTCCTCGTCCTAAATTTATACCAACCTTTGTGGCCAGTTCACCCCTGCGCTCGACTGTGATGGAAGCAACGTGAACCAGATTAGCTGGTACTTCCATCTGAAGGGATCTGTCTTTGATGGCAAATTCGTCGCTATCGGTATGTTGGCTCTCATGCATGTCAAAGACGTCGGTGCCTTACCATATGCCAAAACGCAGATACCCCGGAGAAGGGATCATGCCCGTCCAGCGGTATCAAGTATCCTCCCAAGTCCGGATCACCCACCAGCACTTCTGGGGTACGCGCACGTTCCATTTTAAATTCTCCAACGCAACGTGCTGAACGTTATTGATCCATTTGCAGTCGACCGGTCCCACTGGTGTACGTACATCTTCGTTTCACTGAATGGAAGTGGAAGTTGCTCACGTTCCGTCAAGCCCCCAGGATCCCTCCCTGCGAAAGCCACGATTAGTGCAGTGACATCGTCCGGTACCGTCGGCGGACTTCTGTCTGCCGGCAAATGGTCTACGCAGACCCCGGGCACCTATTCGACTTCAGGATCTGCGTCCAGCTTCACGCTTACCTCGTCGAAGGGCGCTTGCGGCGTATCGAGCGGCGAGTTCTCCTGCGGCAGTGGCTCGTCATCTACGTTCTCCGCTGTGAGTCCGCATTATTTCGGTTCGATGGCATGGACCTGACATCGATTTTGCAGGTTTCCTCTGGCGGGAACCTCCTGTTGGCGTTCAGTGGCTCCACTGAGTTCTCGAGCAGTGCTAAGCCGAGTGGGCAGGACCAAGAGACCGTGTTCACTGGCAGCAGCCACTCGGTCACATTCAACCTTGCTTTGATTTCCACCTAGGAACAATGAATTTTAGGGACATACTCGTGTAGCCTTACTCGTATATAACAAGGTCTGTGTTCATGGAATAAAATCGGATTGTAGTTGTATACGCACCTTCGAGTCAACTTCAAGAACGCTCGACTTGAGCGCTAAGCTGGCTAGCGTGTCTGAGTCCTATCTCTCAACATGCCTCCTCCCTCGGACCATCCCTGTTTGCATCTCCAGTTGCTGGACGGTCTGTTCTTCGTAGCTCAGCTCAAGACTGGGGATCGCATCCCTACACATCTGCTCGAGAGATTGCAGAACAACGAGCCGAGCAACTTCCTATCGATCACAAAAACCAGCGAGGAGAGATCTCGATCATGGGGAATCAAACGTCGGCGACGGAAGCATATGAAGCGACGTGGAGGTGTATCAAGATCGCAGGTCCGATGGACTTTGGTTAGAGAGCTAGAAAGCGTGACATGCACACGAGTGGTGAAACTGATGATTGAACTTTTCCTAGGTTTGACCGGAGTTGTATGCAGCTTTACCACTCCTCTGAAAGCGAAGGGCGTACCTGTCTTTGCTGTGTCTACTTGGTATAGATGGTGCACTGCTCCTCTTGAGATGAAGCTGACGCGCTGCTGAAGGAACACGGATTATGTTCTGGTGCCAAAGGATCGGGCTAGTGATGCGGTGCAGGCCTTGAAAGCAGATGGTTGGACGTTCCAGGCTGAGAGTGCATAAGCAGTTGCGCGATAAACGTAGTCCATCTTGAAATTGTTGCAGTGCTACCATCAGTGCTACTCGAACAGATGTAGCTTGAGTCGACTCCGAGATTGTTGTTACGACGATTCGCCGTAGGAAACAGCTGTACTCATAGAAATCTCATGGTGAGCCCATGCCCGCTCGAAGATTAGGTACGTTCATCCACCATCTACTGGGCGATACAAATCCAAGGCGTGAAAGAGAGATGCTTGTATCCAGTACATCGACCTGCCGTAGTATAATGGAATTAAGAGCCCCAAAAGACCATAATTAAGGTATGTCGTGTCCTCCGGCAATCACTCTACTGTTCCATGACGAACCTTCTTGTACATGTTGACAAGAATATCGTTGGCAGTAAGAGTAATGATACTAGAATGGCATGTTACTTCTGGGATCACGTAGCGAAGAGACGGGACTCACGTGTGTGGGGCAATCCGGAAGAAATGTGCGATAGAACCTGTCCACGGTCACAAGGCATGTCAGTACCGCGCAAATTGACCACGTTGTTGGACGTACCTTTATACCATCCCAAAGGACCCTCCGTCCTCAACGTCTTTAGAAGGCAGTCTATTGGGTTTTTGTAGAGTTTACCGACCACTCTACCGTTAGGTAAACGCTCCGTCGGTTGATTATACACTCGTGTTAACGCCTGGTCCATAGTCAGAATATGATACTTCAAGTTGTCCGAGGATACTCACCGTGTCAGCTGGCTGCATCATAACAAGCTATTGACCCATAAGCATGCAGTTGATCGAGGACTGCGGACAAACTTACGACACACGCTCCAGAAACAGAGCTACTGGCCAGGAAAGTCCACACACTATCGGCAGGCAAGATGCCTCGCGACACGATTTGATTTTTTGTCCAGTTATATGAAGGCAGTTGAACCTGAATTTAGTGAGCAACAGCAATTTGATATAAAATAGCGAGGAAGGACGTACTGACGACCCCATAGATGTTCGCAGAGCAGCGGCATCGATCCCCCGAACGAGACCTCGCAAACCCTCCGCTTGGTAAATCGTTCGTAGTGCGTCCCATGAATGTTTGTAGAAATGCTGTGCTCCAACAGGAAATGCTGGAGAGTAGGCCTTGGAACCAAAACTAAGATAGGGCTTTGCCGTCAAACTGTAATTACACGTACCTGCATTCTTGCCTTAATCAAGAATAACGGGTTTCCAAGGCATGCTAACGGGGGAGGTTAACAATATACTAGGACACAATCAATGTAACATACCTCCAACAACACCGCTGGCTGCACCAGCAGCTACAGATGTTGCGCCATGCTGCGCTGTAGGCGATATGCCGAGTGCACTGTTGAGGGACTGTCTAAACGGTTCATAAAAGCCTGATTGTAGTAAGTCAGAACCATGACATAGGATGGTTTGTCATATAACAGTACCCAGGCGGGATCCATTCAATAATATCTTGAACGACGAGTGAGTTGAGCGCGAGGGATGTGTTTATAGACACTGCATACCTGATACGCATACTATGACGCGGAAGTTAGTATCGCGTGTCTCGGAAGCATGATGGCACGCACGGCTGGTGGAAGACCCCTTTGTATACCCTTGATACCCTCGTGTTTATAGGTCTTTGCGAAGACATCAATGACACTATTGTAGACCTTGGGACCGCCGCCCTTGACGAGTTCACCTTGAAGCTGCAACCGTGTCTTCGCTACTTCGGCCGGATTAGAGAAGGTGACCTGGCGACTGTTCAGGCAAACGAGATGGTGCAGCTCACAGAGTCCTCACCGCAATGCATGCAGCGAGGCCTCCAAGCAGAAAGCTCTCCGCCGTGGACAGCTTTCGATGCGGCGGGGCAGCAGTTGCTTCGGCTGACATTCAACTAAGTGTCGGATGAAGAACAGGTAAACGATGTTTTGAGGACACGAAGTGCTCCGTCGGATTGCAGTCCCAAGGTTCAAGTCAAGGCGCTGGCGGCGGGTGGGGAGAGGGAGGGCGGTCAGGTCGTAATACTTCCCCACATTTCGGGACGTCCCTGCGCGCGGGCCGATTGGCTACGGAGCTGACGGCCGAAGAACCGACTCTGACCTCACATGATCGTGGTCATTATGTTCCCACGCTCAATAGTCGCGACACTCCGAGTCGGTCACCGTCGAGCACATTTCAGGACAAGTCCAGCAGGAGAGAAATGGCAGCAGCGATCCCCCAGCATTATTAATGCGCTAACAACTTCAAGAATGCAAGGGCAAACTCTGAACACGGCCTCTGTCGTTCTGGTCGCCGCAGTCGCCGTGTTTCTCCCACTTGCTCTTCGCATAATATCCTCCCCTCTTATCCTCCTTCTCCTCTCTCCTTTGATTCTCCTGGCCCTTCTCCTGCTCTTTCTGGTAGCCCATATCATCGTCGGGCATCTTTTGGACACCAGAAGGAGGCCAGTCAGGAAACCCCTCACCAATGCTGCTCGTCCGCTTGCTTTCTCTACGCCGGCTGCATGGCAAGCCGTCCTAACGCGCGCTCAATGGTCCTTCAAGCCTCCTCAGTCCCTACCCCCCATATATCCGGACTCCCCAGTGATATCAGCTACTGTTAACGACATTCTGATCATGATTGTCCGTGACTTTGTTCTCACATGGTATACGGATATCTCGTCCTCACCCTCGTTCCCCACCGCCGTGTCTTCGACCCTGCATAGTTCCTTGGAACGTTTCCTCGCTCGGCTGGCCACCATGGATCTATCCGCAATCCTGGTGAAACGTATTCTTCCAAAGATCACAGCTCATGTGGAGCAATTCCGGGAGTCGGAGGTCGCACTTCGTGGCGCAGGCCTTGAACGCAGGCTGACTCAGTCCGAAGAACTGGACATGCTCCTTGCCAGTCGCTATGCAGGAAAGGGTGGAGGAAAGCTTCATCCTGCTGTAGATAACCTGTCGTCAAGTTTCACGAAACAAGCCGAAGAGGCCCATCTTAAGCAGCTTGTGGAGAATGCTTTACCATTCATTTTGCCCGAGAAGGAAGCAAATAGTAAAGTCTTCAAACTCGTTGTCAGAGAGATTGTATCTTGCTCGGTGCTATACCCTCTGATGGACATGTTCGCTGATCCTGACTTTTGGAACCGGACTATTGACCAAGTCGTAAGTGTATTGTTCCTGCTTTCTCGAACATAATATTCATTCTGTACAGGCTGGTGCAGCAATCCGGCAGCAGTGCGTAAAATAACTTTTTACATTAGGTCTCGCTGCTTATATATCGCTCAGACGGCTGATCTCCAAGGTCCGAAATGTTCTGGAGGCTCAATTACCCCGACCGCAACCACGTCCAGCCACACACAGAGCTTCGCCAACAGACTTGATCACCATTCGCACAGACATTCGTCAGTTTGAATCCTTCCTTCGTAGTATTGGTCGCACTTCGTCTTTGCTCGACGCCAGACGCTTGAAGAATGACATCGTGGGGGAAATTCGAAGAACGAGACTCTTGTTAGGTGCGTTCGGATGTACAACTTAATTATCGCAATGCCCTGACATTTCGTGAAGCCAATCATGAGAACGAAGATTGGATCAACGGAGAAAGGACCGAAGATGTTGTAGCATTCTTGGATAGGCTGTACACAGCAAAGCGGAAGGCGGAGCAACGAATTGTAGTCCTAGGGGGACATGATGAATCTGTAGGCAGCCTTACTCTTTGCCAGAGAAGAATCTCCTAAGGCTATGTTGCTACAGAGGCCATCAGTCTCAGATACATCCGCCGAACATCGCCTGACCTTACGTGATGTCCTCGGGAATCCGACATCGCTGTCGTATTTCATGGAGTTCATGGATAGGCACAACCGTGCTTTGCTGGTACAGTTCTGGCTCACAGTCGAGAGCTTCAAGAACCCACTTGAGGCGCTTCACTCGGGCAGTTCGGATGACGAAGACGATGTGATTAAGGACCCGTCGAGTTCAGCGACTACGAAGGAAGATATCTCTATGATATATGGCCTCTATTTCTCGGCGTCCATCCCCCATCCTGCACTGTCAACTATCTCGCCGAAGCACGCCTCAGCCATTCGGGATTTTGTTACGAGTGAAACCTCTCCCTCACTCATAATGGAACGTAAAGCCCGACGGAGTGTTATGCTTGCACAGAGACAAGTCGAGAACAATATGGAGCAAGATTTCGAAGACTTCCAGAACTCGGAGTTGTGGTTCCGTGTCGTTGAAGATGCCAATGCTAGTAGGAAGGCAACAAAGGATTCCCTTCCTTCCACCGGTCATGTCAGATTATCTGACGCTGCTTCTTCCAAGGACACGTTGCCAGAATTGCAGCGTGGACGTCTTCCACAGCTCGCTACTTCGCGGCCTTCCTTTATAAAGCGATCCGAGTCGCTTCCCTCGCTCAACCTCCCCGTCACTTCATTCGTCCTTTCTCTCAATTCAGACGGCTCCACACCGACACCCCCCACACCAGGCAGCGAACCCCCGCCAAGCACCCCCTATTCCGTCCGTCGCCTTCGAATCTCGACGTACTTATGTCCCCGGGCCCTCTGTCTGAGTCTCGATCTTCACGAGCACCTTTGTTTGACGACCCAGATGATCAAACGAAGCAAACGCACGAGAGCAGGTCTACGGTAGAAGCTATTCAAGCTGCTCTGACGGACATCATCGCCCTTGATAACCAGCAAACGGACAGGCGCCGAGGTTACTCAACATCTCACGATGACCTGTTTGATGCCTCACCTGACTTAAGAGATGCAGAAGCATCGTCTACAAGAGAGCGCGAGGCCCCGTTGGATGCTGACGGAGGCAAAGGAGAGGATAACGCGGAATCGCAGCATGAAGCCTTCCAACTTGCCGGGCCTGGTGATCTGCAGCTCTCGTACGAGATAGGCCGTTTGTCAGAGAAGATTTCGAACTTGCAGTCCCAAGACGCGATGCTCGACACTTTGATCAAGAAAGCCGAGCTAACAGGCGATACCCAGGAGCTGCATTTGCTGCAGAAATCCAAGTCTTCTTTGAATAGAGACTTCCGGGAGCTTAGTTTTCAGAAGACCCAGTACGAGCAGCAAGAGGTCGCCAATCGACTCATTCCGGATCGGACCAGATTGTCAATTATGAACTCTGCGGTGGGTCAAGAACACGGAAAAGCGGTAGTACGGTACCTCGTCGAAGTCCAGCAACTTGCACCTGACGGCAGCCTAGCAACGGGTTGGGTCGTTGCGCGGCGGTATAACGAATTCCTGAACATGCACAACAGGCTGCGTGACAAATATGCAAGTGTTAGGAGTCTGGAATTCCCTGGAAAACGGTTGGTAACAGCCCTTTCCGGGAGTTTCATCGATGCCCGTCGCGTTGCTTTGGAAAGATACCTTCAGGTAAGCCCCGCAGTTCCAATTCAGCACGCTGTTGTTTATATCATGGTCAGAACCTCGTCTCCATCAAATCCGTCTGCGAAAGTGAAGAGCTGCGGGCCTTTCTTTCTCGTAACTCCCCTTTCCTCGTCTCCGAACCTGAAGGAACTTCGAAATCCCCAGTGTTTCCTGGAACCGACCTCGTTCGAACCATGTACCACACCGTCGCAGAAAGCATCGACGACATGTTCTTTGGACCCTCCATGCTAGATGTCATGATCCAACGTCTCACACGACAGGCCGCTGAATTGGCAGGCATTGTCGGCAGTGCCATCGACGACGAAGACCTTGTAGCTCAGGCACTCAGACTTTCTGGCAAGAACGCTACGGACGAAGCGATGTTGCAGTTCTCTGGGGACCTCAAGCCGCTCGATGGCGAGACGAGTTCTTCAACGTTCTCTGCTCCTATATGCGATCTTCTCCTGGCGGTCTTTGAGCTCAATAAGAAGAACAACTGGTTACGTCGACAAGCTATCGTGATCATCTTGCAACAGGTTCTGGGAAGCACTGTAGAAAGGTATGTTTATCATCCGTGTATGCTTGCCTGCAACCTATCTTATTTTCTAATGTTTCCCAGGAAAATTCGAGAAACCGTCACGTCCTTCTTGGACGAACCGCATATCATGAACTTCGTCACTATGTTCCGAGACTCACTGTGGCCCGGAGGGCAGCTCAAGTCTTCCTCCGTTCCACGCTCACCTGAGGAAAAACTTCATACCCGTGACGAAGCAAATCGCAAGCTCTCCTCCCTCGTTCCGGGTGAGCAGCGCGTGGCTGTCATTATCTGCGAAATACTGACATCAATTATCTGATAGACTTGGCTGCA
The DNA here is from genome assembly GCA_004679275.1 of Dentipellis fragilis. NCBI lineage: Eukaryota > Fungi > Basidiomycota > Agaricomycetes > Russulales > Hericiaceae > Dentipellis > Dentipellis fragilis. The sequence goes on from SEOQ01000056.1 coordinate 21,467, forward strand.
AATATGATCGGTCGCTCGAATGCTCGTCGTGGTGCGCGGCGGATATTTGCCGTCCTACAGAATCGGCGGCTGAACCAGCATATCATCTACACTGTGGTGGATGAGGTGGGTTATCCTGGTACTCCCTCATTGTGTGAGATCTGACAGTTCCTAAAGATATTTTCTACGTTGTTTCCGGAGGCACCAACCCCAAACAAATAACGAGACCCTAATCACGCATTTATCTTTCGCCTTATGCCGAGACGTCCAAACCAACATCATTAAGATACCGAGGACTGCAAATCGGCAAGCAGCTTGCAGCTAGGCAACGTCAAGGCTATGATTCCTCCGCTTTGCTGATGACAGCGGGAGACGCCGCTGCCGAAACCTGAGCTGACTCCTCCTCCTGCGCACTACCGTCCGGAGGTGCAGGTGTTGCAGTCGCAGAAGAATCGTCTACTTTTCTGACCTTCCGGCGATGTGCCGAGATAGGCGTCGCGCCCGGATTATCGTAGCTAGTGATGCTGTTTGAGCGGTCTGCAACACGATTAGAGGGCTATGGGACTCACACTTTGATGGCATGGAGGAGAAAGCCTCCCGATCCCGTGGTAGTCATTGTTGGATGGGTACGCCCTGGAAGTACCTTTGCAATTGATCAGTCAAACTTCCAGCACCGAGTTGAGATGCGATACTACCTGATACTGGCGTAGCCAGCTTTCGGTCACACTAGGTGCTAGGTATGATGGGTCTTGTCGTAGCTTGTTTTGAAGCTCGGTGAGCACCTATAATTGACGATATAGGCTTAGTACGCGGGCGGCGACGAAGCAAAACACGTACCGATAGGTGCGGACTCTGTACTACAATGGATGCTGATCCTCCTAGATACGGCACTAGCTTTTCGACTATAGAGTATGGATCATATTCGCTGGAGATTATGAGTCTGAAGAACATGAGGGCGTCAGTGTGCTTCAAAGTGGGGAACGAATTTTCGCACCCTTCAAATTCCCCAGAGAAAAGCTCTTCGCGGGTACGGCTTAAAGACTCTGTCACTGCTTTACGCTTCGTCAGACGAGCTTTCTGCTTGTCCGATTTGAATTGGCCCGACGGTGGCTCCGCTGAAGCAATCACTGTGCCCAATTAGAAGTGTGCCTTGGTATGGCAAACGCAGGACTCACGTGGGACATAGTCTTCATCTGCTGTCGCCCAATTTAAGGAAGAGAGAACTGGGTGCACGAAGTCTTCCGGGAAGTTCATCTGCACCATGACCGGGTACGCAGGGGCGAATCAACATCACAGACAGTGATCAGTCGACCACTACCTACGCAGTAAGTATAAGATAAAGCCAGCTTACCAGGAGAGAACGACAAGCTTACCACCCAACCGCTCAAGGATTGCTGAGACGACAAGGCCAGATGCATCGTCCACAGCTAGATAGCGCCCTCCTGGCCGGATGTTTGCCAAATTCATCATTTGTGAGAGCGTGTCGATGCGAAGGTCAAGGATACGATTCTGGTCTTTGTTGAACCAATATTCGCATACGTTGAATAGCGTGGGTTCTATCGGAGTGAAGAATTTCGAATACCTTACGGCACTCTTTAGGCGATACTTCATACAAGACAGCACAGTGGGCTTACTTGGCTTCCTTTCGTTTCTTGTATTTCTCTTTGCTATACTCGGTTTTCAACGAGTAGTTTGCATGCATCTCAATCTGCTTCTTGATGATGTCCTGCAGACCCAGTATAAATTTGAGCCCAGAGAAGAGAAAAATTATTACATACCGTAGCATGAACTCCGGACTGCTTCAAAGCCTCGATTTCCTCGCCTGTCAGGGGCTGCACAAATTGCCCATCATTGATGAGCTCATTCGTAGCTTCTGTATCCTCTGCATATGATCATGTTAAGTCAACATGACATCCCTACGCGTGTCTGAGGTCGACAGACTTGCCAATATCTTCCATAGTTCGTGGTGGAAGGGCTTTTACTGTCTTTCCAACAATTTCATAGGTCAAGCCATAGGGTCGACCGACCAGCTCTTCAGATTGGAACGAGCCGAATTTACCCAAGCTCACTACGCTGAGAAACACGTCAAATGGTGTCTAGAAACAGGATCACATAGACGCACGCATTTTTTTCGAGTTTCACGCTCTTGACATCGCCTGTGGGCAAGCGCAGCATGGCATTGTCGCCTACCTGCACGATATGGCTTTTTGGTGCTGGCGCCGATGTCGATGGGCCTGCTACGCCTTCGTCCACGAGCATTGCGGACTCGGACATGGCTTAGTCTGTGGAATGGTCAAGGAGGTATAAGAAGCTGGAGGTGATCGCGGCCGCGTCGGGCGGCAAAACCAGGCAAATAACGGCCTGGAACGATCTCAGATCTGTAATAAGATGATATCATTCGCTGCCCTCGACGTCCTCCATCCCCTCACCAGCGTTAGACGGCATGGCAAACATCGACGACTCTCTCAATAACTTGCTCAAGTCCCAAGACAAGCGATCCTTCCTTCCCGATGAACTCTCTTATCTCATCACCTCTTTCACCCCATCCCAGGAGCCTTCTACGCGCTCCAAAGCCTACCTCGTTCTATCCTCGTTCTGCCAGGGAGTGCGACAGTCATCGCCTGCTGCGGAAGAAGACAAACCAGATCCCGCAACCCAGTCACTATCAAAAACATTCACATCCATCGTCGAATCCCGCATCGCCTCTCCCGATGAGCCAGAGACTGTAGCAGGTCTCTCGTTCCTTTCGGCGTTATTCCAGGTCGACTGGCAATCAGCTTCTGCCATATTCCAGAGCGAAAATGTTGTAGCGTCCTTAAAGGACATCCAGGACCTGGAGCCGTCTGACGTCGTCTCCCGAGAACTTGCATACTTGCTCTCTCAAGCCGGCGGACACAAATCCTGTCGTGCCGTCATCCCTCCAGACTTCTTGCCCTGGTTACAAGCTTGCGCAAGCCAGAGTAAAAACAAGCCTTTACGCGCGGCCGCGGCAATAGCAATCATCAAACTCTCCAGGGGTGCTATTGCCGATTCCGCAGAGGTGGTGGACGCCGTTCAGTCATCTAGCAGAGATACAGACGACGAACTGGTGCGCCTGATGAAAGGGTTGGTAGTCGATGGGGAGAAGAATTCCATTGCGGATGCGGTAGAAGGCCTCGCATATCTCAGCGTCGACCCATTCATCAAGGAAGCTCTAGCCTCGGATTCCGATTTTCTAAAGCAGCTTTTCTCCCTCATCCCCACCAAAAAGAGCCAGTCCACGAGTTCCCTAGGGAGGGATACCTCATCCATCCTCTATGGGATATTGGTCCTCATTCTCAACCTCTGCGTGCATCGTCCCCGGCTTTCGGAAGAGGATGCTCAGATGGAGAAGGTGAGGCGAATGGCGAAAGCTACAGCAGGCACTGCAGACCAGACGGAGGATTTAGAGAAAGAGGCTTTAGAAGACACCGAGCACGTGAAGGCTAGGGGTCGAGCGCTGGTGAAATGCGGAGCTCTGGACGTCCTGACCGTTGCCGTTCGCCACGCGGATAGTCAAGGCGTTCGGGTCACGGCTGGCAAAATCCTGCTGAATCTCTCCGAGGACCACGAGATCAGAGGGAATATACTACAGAGCGGCGGGGCTAAAGCACTGATATCCATCATCCGAAAATCACCAGCTTCTTCTTCGCCTAGCCCTGGAAAGGTGCCAGACATAAGTTCTGCGGACCTCGAGGCTATCCAGGCATTAGCAAGGCTTGCAATCACTGCATCTCCAGTTCAGGTCTTCGGTCCAGATTCAGGCGCCATCTACGACATCATCCGACCCTTCTCTCTGATGCTCACTATCCCATCCTCAACTCAGCTGCAGCGTTTTGAATCCATGATGGCTCTGACAAATATCTCCTCGTATAGCGCTGAAGCCGCGTCGCGCGTCGCTTCCGCTGAGGGCCTCGTCTCAAAGGTGGAGTTCCTGCTGCTGGAGGACCACGTTTTGATCCGGCGTGCTGCAACGGAGCTCCTCTGCAATCTGTTAGCAGGCTCGGAGGACGTATTCGATCGATACACCTCTGTGGCTGGTGCAAAGTCCAAGCTGCACGTCCTCCTCGCTTTATCGGACGTAGATGATCTGCCCACGCGACTTGCTGCATCTGGCGCATTGGCGACGCTGACTGGTGCACCACAAGCTTGCGATGCACTATATCAGTTGGAGAAGGAGCTACATCGAGTATTGCGGATCTTGACGGAGCTCATCGATCCCAGCGCCTTCGAGCCTGCGGAAGGAGAATCATCGGGAGACGTCGAAGCTGCTGATCCCGGGCTTGTGCATCGAGGAGTCGTGTGCATTCGCAATTGCATCGTCAATCTCGACGAGTCGTCGCGGAAAGTACTGGTGAAAGAGAAAGACATTAAAGTGTTGGGGAAAGCATTGGTCAAGGTCCTCAAAGCTAGTGCAGGGAATGCGGCGGTGCTCCGACCTACTGCAGAGGCGTTAAAGGCTTTGGTGGATGCTGGGATGCAGATGCCAAGCGTATAGCTGTAACATTTGTTTGGTCAGAATGTATCAACACCATGTATACCATTATCCAGCTGCTGTACCTTAATTTCGGTGACGATGAGCCTATGTTAGGTATATCATTACGGGTTCCTATCCTAGAAGTCGGTACTTACAATAAGTGGCATCGTGACACGTGACGTGAATTCGGTAAGGACAGGAATGTCGCGCGCAGTGCACCGTTGCTGTCCAGATCTTATATACGCCGTACTACCAGTTATCGGGCGTTAACGACCCTCACACATCTACGCTTACCCCGATTCCTCCCTTGTGTAGTTCCTTCTTCCGAACCTGGCTTCGCCTTGAATCAAGATGGTGCGTCTCCAGATTGTCCAGCTCTCCGCTGATCTAACAGTGGCAATGGTAGGCACCATCTAGGAAAGCAGGAAAGAAGGGATCGGCCCCTCCCAAGAAGTCTGGCGGCGGAGGCAAGGTTGCCAAGGTATGGACAGCAGTACTCTGGCTCGTACGGGCCGCTCATGTTTGCATACAGGCCGACTGGAAGGAGGGTTTCAAGAAGAAGCAAGTCGGTGTATCCGATATGACCCTTCTGACCACCATTAGCAATGAGAGCATCAACGACAATCTTGAGAAACGATGGAAGAGCGGCGAGATTTACACATATATCGGAGGCGTCTTGATTTCCGTGAACCCGTTTCGAGGTGAATGGACCGTTGTCGGCTACCGCTTCCGCTGCTGATCGCGTAGGATTGCAGATCTGGGCATCTACACAGATGATGTCTTGGAACGATATCGGGGCAAGAACCGTCTGGAGGTGCCCCCACACGTCTTTTCCATTGCCGAGTCCGCCTACTACAACATGAATGCCTATCACGAGAACCAGTGTGTCATTATTTCCGGAGAGTCAGGCGCGGGCAAGACGGAGGCCGCCAAGCGAATCATGCAGTACATTGCTGCCGTTTCTGGAGGGCAGGATAGCAGCATTCAGCAGATCAAGGACATGGTCCTCGCGACGAACCCGCTTCTCGAGAGTTTTGGGTGTGCGAAGACCCTCAGAAACAACAATTCTAGTCGTCACGTACGTGCCTTCATCGTGTGCAGATGCATTAAACCGAGTGTCTGGCATTCTCTAGGGAAAGTACCTGGAGATCATGTTCAATGACAAGGGAGAGCCTGTTGGTGCACAGATCACCAACTATCTGCTGGAGAAGGGTCGAGTGGTTGGTCAAGTCCAGAACGAGCGTAATTTTCATATATTCTACCAATTCACCAAGGCGGCTTCCGACGAGCAAAGAGGTGCAGCTCATTCATCTAACAATTCTCTAACATAGCTTATGTTAACACGCGGATTGCAGAGGCATTCGGGCTTCAGGGACCCGAGGCATATGCGTACACGAGCTTGAGCAACTGTTTAGATGTGGACAGTATTGATGACACGCAGGACTTTGCCGACACTCTGGTAAGCTCGAAACCGTTTTCCATTTCGATATATTGTCTGAGGAAGCGTAGAAAGCCATGCAGGTCATCGGTCTCAGCGCTGACGAGCAGAGCGAAATATTCCGGATGCTCGCTATCATTCTTTGGCTGGGCAATGTCCAGTTCGCTGAAAAGGATGATGGGAATTCAGAGGTTGCAGACACCGGAGTCACCGACTTTGTTGCCTACCTCATGGACGTTGACGGCGCTCAGGTTCAGAAAGTCATGACATCGAAAATCATGGAGACACAGCGCGGTGGAAGGCGAGGCTCTGTGTACGATGTGCCGCTGAACCCTGCCCAAGCTACCTCAGGTAGAGATGCGCTAGCTAAGGCCATCTACAACAACCTTTTCGAATGGATCGTCTCGCGCGTCAACGTTTCGATGAAATCGCGTGGTACCGTCACGCAGCTCATTGGTATTCTCGTAAGCACCCTTCTCGCCCAAATATGAGGAATGCTGACGCCCTTCGATAGGATATCTTCGGCTTTGAGATCTTCGAGGTGTGATTTTGCGAAGATACTGCTGCAAGAATACCACATGTTGCTCACACCTTTCTTCCAGGATAACTCATTCGAGCAGCTGTGCATCAACTACGTCAATGAGAAACTCCAACAGATCTTCATTGAGCTTACATTGAAGACCGAGCAGGAAGAGTACGTACGGGAGGAGATTAAGTGGACCCCCATCAAATACTTCAACAACAAGATTGTGTGCGACCTCATCGAAGAGCGACGACCTCCTGGGATTTTTGCTGCGCTTAATGATGCCTGTGCTACAGCTCATGCTGACCCAACGGCGGCCGATAACAGCTTCATGCAACGTACGTCGTCTCTTGCTTCGAATCCCCACTTCGAGGCTCGCGGGGCGCAGTTCTTGGTGAAGCATTACGCTGGAGATGTCATGTACAACGTTGCTGGCATGACGGACAAGAACAAGGATGCACTCATCAAGGACTTGTTGGACCTCATCGGAAACAGCGGCAACCAGTTCTTGCAGACCCTCTTCCCTGATCGTCCTGACCCTAATAGCAAGAAGAGGCCCCCTACTGCCGGTGACAGAATTAAGGTACTGTCTATCATCCTGCATATCGCCCGCTGTTTACCGAGATATTTTGTAGGCTTCGGCGGGCGCACTTGTAGAGAATCTGATGCGTGCACAACCGTCATATATTCGAACGATCAAGCCCAACCAGAACCGTAGCTCTTCAGAATATGACACGAAGGCTGTTCTGCATCAGATCAAATACCTCGGTTTACAGGAAAATATCCGTGTTCGTCGTGCTGGTTTCGCCTACCGAAACACTTTCGAGAAAATGGTCGAGCGCTTCTACTTGCTGTCGCCGAATACCTCCTACGCTGGCGAATATACTTGGACAGGCGATCCGCGTTCGGGCTGCTCGAAGATTCTCACTGATACCGGCATTGCTAAAGACGAATGGCAAATGGGCACCACGAAGGCGTTCATCAAGAATCCCGAGACGGTGAGCTTCTAGTGGCCTTTTAGCCATTTCCATCCGCTAAACTAGGACCAGCTCTTTGCACTCGAGACCATGCGAGACCGGTACTGGCACAACATGGCTGGTCGTATTCAACGGGCTTTCCGCAACTATATGAGATACAAGCACGAGTGCGCTAGACGCATCCAGCGCTTCTGGAAGAACAACAAGGAGTCTATTGAATATGCTCAGCGTCGGGACTACGGGCACCAGATCCTGGCTGACAGGAAGGAGCGGAGGCGCTTCAGTCTTCTCAGCTATCGTCGCTTCATGGGTGACTACCTCGACGTGAACGGAGATAGCGCCCTTGGTCAGGAACTGAAATCGTTGTGCGGAGGTCAGTCTATATGCATCTTATGCCTGATTTGTTTGTAACGTCGGGACGCAGGTGAGACGGCTACCTTCAGCGCCAGAATTCAGCTGTTGGTGCACAAGCTTGGTCGTTCTAGCAAGCCGAGTCCTCGCTTCCTCGTCGTCGTAAGTCGTTTATCGCATCAACAATTCTAAGCAGTGATTTCACGATACTCAAATATCGTATCAGACATCGAAAGCCGTCAACATTCTTGTCAATCATGCCAGCAATGGAGTCGTGTCAACCATGCTCGAGCGCAAGATCAATCTTGTTACTATCAAGGGCATTGCCATGACAAACCTGAGAGATGATTGGATTGTAGGTCGAAATGCTTTTCATCTTTATCAGAGCTAACATGGCTGTTGCTTGTCAATTAGACGTTGAATGTCAACGCTTCAGAAGAAGGCGATCCGGTCTTCCACTGCTACTTCAAGACCGAACTCGCCGCAAACATTTTGTCGTTGACCCAAGCTAGCATCAATCTGTTGATTGGTCCTACGTAGGTTTTATTCTCGGCATTTGGGACTCTACTTATCTTCTTTTTTACAGTATCGATTACGCCAAGAAGAAGGAGAAACGGGCTCAAATCAAGGTTATCAAGGATGAGACGGTTAAGAAGGATGACATCTACAAGAGTCATGCTATCCACGTGCCTTCTGGCGAACCTGCAAACAGCAGATCCAGGCCGCCAGCCAAGAGGAAGCCCGGTGTTGTGCGTCCCATCACTCAAGGCAAGCTTCTCAAAGCCGGCGGGCCTTCTAAGGTACGTCACTTAATTGACAGTCGCGTGGGCTCGATTTTGACTCGTCTTCTACTGTTAGCCTTCTAGCTCTAGGCCCAAGCCTGCTGCTCGGCCATTGCCTGGTAAATCCACCCCTGCAGCTGCAGCTAAGCCGTTCGCCGCATCCACGCCTTCCGCTGCCTCACGCGCCCCGCCGCCGCCACCTGGTCGGGCTCCCGCTCCGCCGCCGCCACCTGCGGAGCCGGACGTGGAAATGTATCGCGCCAAGTTCGCCTTCGAGGGTCAACCGGGTGAGATGTCACTCGCGAAAGACGATCTGGTCGAATTGGTCGAGAAGGATGACAACGGATGGTGGCTGGTCAAGAAAGGTGGCACTGAGGGTTGGGCGCCAAACAACTACCTGGAGCTCGTGCCTCCAAAGCCGAAAGCGCACGCCGCGCCGCCGCCGCCTCCNCCTCCGCCCGCTACGAGCCGCCCGACACCTGCGGCTGTTCCCAAGTCGGCAGCCACATATACGCCCAAGGTCATGACACCCGTGTCCTCGCTGACAGCCAACGCNTCCGCCAAGCCCGTGTCCGTGTTCCCGGGGATGGCAGCCGCCAACGGCTCTGCAGCGCCATGGAAGAAGTCCGCCTCTCCGGCCAACGGCTCTGGGCCCGGTATACCCGCTACGTCTCGCCCGAACAGCTCGTTGGCAGGAGGAAAGCCGCCCCCGCCTATTGCGGCGAAGCCCAAGCCTGCGCCGCCCCCGCCCGTCGGCACCAAGCCCAAAGTAGGAGGAGGCAAACCGCCTGTCCCGAGTGCGCCTCGCCCGCCGGCAGCGCCCGCTGCTCCTCGCCATGGAAGCGTCAAGCCAAGCGGGAGTGCGCCGGGTCAGATGGATCTCGCAGCCGCAGTAAGTGTTGAGCGTGCCCTTCCAGAGCTATACTTGACTAATTATCGTGTTTCAGCTTGCGAGGCGTGCCCAACACATGCAGTAGATGTCGAAAGTTATATACTGGCCTGCCTGGCTGCAGGCATCCAATGGAGCATAAATTCTGGCTTCACGTTGTCATTACATCGTAAACGAGTCTTCTAGATGCATGGAATGGAACTATGATAATGCGACACGTGCAAATGAGTGCAAAAGGTAAAAAATGTATGCGAAGGGTATCGACAAAACAACATATCCGGTATGTATGGCGGCCTATCCGTATGGGCATGGCGACAGGGTCAGAATGTAGCATAACAAAAGCATAAACGGAACTCCATGTGTGGTATTGTACGGCGGGATTCGTGTCCTCTAGGAAAGTGTTACAGTAATTGGCGGGGGCAGGAACGCGGGGTCGACCTCAGGCACCGACATCATCTCTTCTACCTCGTCCTCCGACCGGAAGCTCTCGTCCCCAATAAAAGACCGGCTGCCCTCGCGCGTGCCGAGCTCGTCGTCGCTGTCTGCATCTGACGGGAGCATTATCGAACGTGCCTCGGAAGTATCGTCCGCGCCGTTCCATGTGCGCAATTCCTCGGGGTTGAGCACCTTCGTCCCCGCCTTGCCGCCCTCGCGGAAGTCGTCAGGGGTTGCTGTAAGCGCGGCCCGCCCGCTCTCAAGCAGACCGTCGATGATGCACTTGACGCGGCGGTACGTGTCATCCTGCTTCGCGAAGCTCTCCTCCGTGATCTCCTCTTCTTCCTCATCCTCGTCCTCGTCATCCTCATCGTCGGCAAGGTCGGCGGCGGGGAGCGACGATTTGACCGCGCGGAACTCGCGCGGCGGGAGGATGAGGCGTGACTCACGCAACTTGCGACGCAGCTCGCGGATCTCCTTCGCCTGCCGGTGCTTCGTCGCCTCGAGCGACGAGTTGATCGCGAGCAATGAGCGGTTCGTGATCTCGAGATCCTTGATCTGCAAGGGCGCCGCAAGGCTGAGTTTCGGGAACAGAGACGGCACGGTGCAGCGCCGGGCTTACCTTTCGGTCGGACTTGGCCTCTGCCCGTATCTTGCGATCCGGGTCGTCAGGCCGGGATTCGCCTTGCAGCGGGCTATGCGGGCTGCTTGCACCATCCTGTCCAGAGTCCGAGTCCAAGATGCCGACGAGCGACTCGAGGGCTGACCGCTGGTTGGGCGACCCGTCGAGCTCCCTGTCTATCACGCCAAGACCGTTGACATGCGAACCGAGCGTCGGTGCGGTGCTCCGACTGAAGCCGGAGCTCTGCGTGTTCTGAGAAGCCGAGGATAATGAAGAGCGGGAAGAGAAAGATACAGTAGATGCAGGCGGAGACGTCGGGGGTAGTGGTATATTCGCAGGGTCCGCTTTCGGTGTCGCATTGACAACTCGAGCATTGTATTGCACTCCGGTCTCGTCATCAACTGCAGCGGCTGGTAGATGACTGAAGTTGGACGTAGGGGGACTGGGTCGTGGTGGTGCATAACGGTGTGGATTGGCCGCCGGCACGGTGGTGGTGATCGGGTAAGCCATTGGCTTCGGTGAGACTTGCGGAGAAGAAGGGGCTGAGAGAAGAGACATGCTGGATATGGAGGGCGCTCGCGTTCGATGGTGTATTGGTCGTGTTGTAGCATATGGAGATGATGCAGGGTGTACATCGCTCAGCGGGGAAGGCGGCGCGCTGGACTTTGCGAGGCCGGAAATCTTAGCCTTGACGCGTATAGCAGCGCCGGGAGAGGGGGACGATGGCCGGTCTGCATTAGAAGAGAAACTAAGAGAACTAGAAGAGGGTGAAGGAGGCAGGTCATTAGGGTGTAGGGAGCCGCTGCCCGCGTCGGGCTCGGGACTGGGTCATGAAGGACGGGTGGGACGGGGAGGCGGTGAGAGAGCGTTGACGCGACAATACATGGGACGATATGGTAGACTTGGCCTTCGAGACATGGGTGTCCGGTGTAGGACGCGACGACGGGCCATCTCTGGCCTGGTTCTGAGCAGACTTGAAGGGTGAGTTGGGGCGGGGGAGGGACGAGGGAGGCGGAGACCGGGCGGAGACACCGATGGTGCTGCCGCTGCCTGAGGTCTTCCTGACTGCGCTGCTGTTGACTTTAGCCTTGGGGCGGATGGGAGGCTCGGAGGTGACAGAGAGCTGGGAGGCTTGTGATTTGAAGGGAGATACAGGACGTGGCGGGCGGTTGACGATGTTGTTGAAGTCGACCTTTGCGACGACCTGGGAGGTGTTTAGAGGGAGATGGGGAGGAGTTGAAGGGGCGTACCTTCTTCTTGTTCATGGTGGGCGGATGGCAAGTCCAGCGTTCGGAGCGAGTCGAACGAAGGCTGACCGCTTCGGCCCTTTCCTCTCGGCCCGTCGGCAAGCGCGCCTTGTGCCGTTCCTCCACCACCATGGGCTCCTCCTCCTCAAAGCACAGTCCTATTTTTCAAAATATACAGCCTACCACCGTCTATCCCCCTATCCCACATATGAGGAATATCTCCCCTCCACAGGTTGCTGGACGCCCTGGAGCAAAAGTCGCAGGCGGCGCGAACAGGCGCTGAGGGAGTACTGGTACACGACTCCCATTCTCTATCAGTTTCCAGCTGGCACCTGTGCGTCATCCTTGTCCATATCTCGCTCCTTGCAGACTGGCCTGATCGACGCCACGTTTCAGTTCCACCGGGCATGCTCTATGCTCCTGCTGCCTCTGGCCAGCCTGTCGCAGGTATGCCTGCCAACGTAGCAGCCATGGCTGCACAGGCGCAAGCTGCATCCGAAACCCAAGCATCCGCACAACAAAATAACGAAATGCCTCAGGCTGAGCCGAATGCCCAAATGCCAGAGCCTATGACAGGAATGCCCGTGCCCAGCACTCAAATTCACGCCCCCGAACCTCAACCAGTAGCCCCACCCGTCATCCCCGACTTCGGCCTTGCTGCAGGATACCAGCAGGACCCATACACTCCCCGGAATCGCTCTCATCGGTCGCGTCGGTCGCGTCGTCGCCGGGACCGTCGCTATCAATCTCCCACCACGAGTGCCTCTGACTCCGAAGACTCCCTGGAGGATGACCATTACGCCAGCCCCTCCTCCGACTCATATTCATCCGACCCATATTCCTCCAGCAGGAGCTACTCACAACGATCCCGTTACGAACGAAACCCTCTCCCCGAGCCCCCTGAGGATGTCCTTCAAAGAACGCCCTACCGCCATCTACTTCCGAATCTACGCCCTTATCGACGCTCTGACATCTAATAACGCGACGATGTAACGCACGGAACTAACACATGGAACATCTCGAACGTCCTCTCATCAACCTTCAACCTTCAAGTCCTGTATAAATCATTTGTATGAGTAGGAAGATCGGCGGAGTACTCCCTGACTGCAGGACTGGATCTTGTATTTTTACTATTTACTGTCATGCCATATCCTTTCTACTTATAACTGACATCTTTATCTATATCCAATCTCCTGGAGAGATGTCTTCTCTTATTCCACTAATGATAGATCTCACTGCTAGTAGTCTTCTTGGATACATACCAGGGACCATGTGTACATCTCCATTACCCAAAGCACCGCATGTGGAGGGATTTCACAACAATTACACTCCATTTACCCTTTACATGCTTAAAAATACACCTTGAATACTTATTACTTGATTCCCTTCTTCGCCAACACGTCCTCGACGACCTTCTCAACCAACGCCCGCACGCCCTCCCCGCCTCCGCCTCCCAGCGCGGCAAGCACGCTCTTTTCAACATACTTGCCGACCATATCCACCTCGATATTCACCTTCGCGCCGACAGGCTTCTTCGGAAGCGTGATCTTCTCCTGCGTGTGCTGAATGAGCATAATCCCGAACGTGCGCTGCGCGTCGTCGACAGAGGTGACCGTGAGTGACGTGCCGTCGATCGCGACGTAGCCTTTCGCGACGAGATACGGCAGGAGAGACGGGCGGTCAGGCGTCGCCTCGGGCAGCTGGAAGAGCAGGCGGACCGAGTCGCCATCAGGTGTTTTGGAGATGAGCACGGCGGTGGTGTCGACATGGCCCTGCGAACAGACATTGAGCATCTCGCCATGTGCCCATTCACGTGAATCAGCTTGCCTGGACGAAATGTCCACCGAACCTGACATGGCCGCCCATCGCACGTTCCAGATTCAGCTGGTCGCCGACCTTCCTCTCTCCTACAACCAATCCATCGCGTGAGAAACCGGAAGCCTTCAGTAAACCGCAGCACGAGACGTACCCAGATCCGTCCTCTCCAGCGTCTCATTCGCCAACCACACCTCGAACCACCCGCCCTTCTCCGTCTTGTCAAACTTGGTCACCGTCAGACATGCCCCATTCACGTCTATCGAGTCGCCGATGTGGCAGTCATCGAGGATCGGCGCGGAGTCGGAGATGGTGAGCGTGCACCCGCCGCTGTCGCGCTCGATAGACGCGACGGTCCCGAGATGTTCAATCTGCAAGCATTCAGACGCGTTTTGTGTAAGTTACTATAGGATATGGACGTGTCCAGCCTACCAGACCTGTGAACATTGTAATGGTGGATCTTGGTGAGCTTTGAGATTTGGATTACAGAGGCTGGGCGCTTCATTAGACTGACTCCCTTCTGCGGAACGACGGCCCGGCTCGGGACGATCAAGCTTTGACCAGATCTCCAGATCTCTGAGCTTTGGGACGCTTTGGCACTGGCAGCTTCGCGGAATTTAGTCCACATGCAAAAACATTCCATTACGGAACCAAGCACGTCACACACAACAACCATACAGCAGCTACTCAAAATAAAGTCTCCTCCTCCGGCTTCCAATTCTTCGCCATATCCCAATACCCCGTCAACTTCGACCCCAATGCCTCCCGCGCCGTCGAGTCTGTCGGGCAGCTCTTCGGCCGGAAATTCGTGAACGAGCGGTCGCGAATCGGGCCCTCCCATACCAAATCGCACCGGTTGTTCTCCAGCGATACCGCGTCTTCTTCCTCTGTCGGCGCCTTCTCTTTGCCCTTCCCCGCAGCACCCTCGCCCGCAGCTCCGTCTGCGCCCTCTGCGAGTTCGACTTCCTCCTCACCACGTGCGTGTGCGGCTTCGGTCCACGCGATACGATTCAACATAAGACGCTTGTAGTTCCGGATGAACTTGGCAGCGCCTTCGACAAGAACCATGCTGAAGCCAGGGTTGAAGATGACGAGACCCGTGAGGTTCATTTGTTCTGCATTCTTGCGAACCTTGAATCGGTGGGCAGGGTCGGAAAGCGTCTTTACCCTGCGTAACAAGATTCATCAACGATAGTAGCAAAATGCGATGCGAATCATGTACTGACTTGAACACTGCGCCAAACAGACCCTTCTTCTCCTCCTCGACCTTCTTGGTCTCGATCTTCTCGCGTCGCTCTTCGTCCGTCAACTTTCTCTCCGCATTCATCTTCTCGTGTCCGTGCTTCCGCATCGCAACCTCTCGCCTCACACGCGCTTCGACACGCGTGGGGTCTTGCACGGCGTCCGAGGTGAGGACTTTCATGAGGTTGGCCAGGCGGACTGTAAATGGTATCATGTCAAACTTCAGCATTGACGCGAGATGGCACGGAACGCACCCTTTGGAGCATCGGGAGGGATCAAGCCCATACGAATCCGATCTCGCTTGTCCTGAAGCTCTGCCTGACGCCGTTGTTTCCGCATCTTCTTTTGCTCCTACACACCATACACCATGTCAGTGACATACCCATGTTCATCAATATAGTTCCTACCTTCTTTGTGAGCATAAGAGGCTTTGCGCCAGGCTTATTCTTGTCGCTTGCTGCAGGGATGGGAATCGGATGCTGGACATAGATGGTGATCGGCGAATTTTCACTCCGAATGTTGAGACTTGCTACTCCGAGGTTCAGCACGTCTTCGTACGTCTTGTTAGGAAGCAATGCTGCGTCCCACCACTCCACATCCGGAGGCGGTTCTCGCTACAAACCACCATGTCAACATTGAAACGCGAGCGCGAGATAGAGAAAGTGAACGTACCCGGATGTTCTTCTCCAACGTATCAAACTCGCTATCCAAACCCGCCTTCCTCGCGCTCTCCGCAATTCTCTGCTTAAGCGCCTCCAACTGCGCCTCCTGCCGCATCTGATTTCCCATCGACACATACTTGCCCTTCGGGTTGAACTTCATAGAGCGCCCCACGCGTTCCCTAGGAGCACCCTCGAAGCCGGCATCAGCGCCCGCAGACGCCGAAGCCGCAGCATATGGGTTCTCCTTCGGCGTGGGCGCGGGAGAGGGTGCGGGAGGCGGTGTCGGCGCCGTGCGTACATTCGCGCGGATCGAGGCGAATTTGGGCTGCATAGGCTTGTAGCGGTCTTTCTTGGACTGGGGCGCGGCGGGCGTTGTATCCAGCAGCAGTGGATGTGCAGTCATCTTAAGGCCCGCACCCTGCTGAGGCGTCTCAACAGGCCGGTTGTTCTTCTTTCCACTCGGTGCAGGCATCGACTAAATGAAGAATGTCAGACAACACGTCGTAGAGGTAGAGAGGCCGTGCGTACCATGTATGGGTTGTCCTTAACAGCCAATTTGCTCTGCGCCTCGGCAACCTTCCGCTTAGCCTCCGCCACACGCCTCGCCAAATCATCAGACACCGCCGGCGACGGCGACGGGCCTTTTGAAGGGGTGGAAGTCGCCGCTGGACTAGGCGCAGGAGGCGTAAACGCCGGCATCGACACCCCGGGCACGCTCTTCTTCATTGCCGCGATCTTAGCGGCCACCTCCGCACGCTTCTGTGCGATCAGCGCCTCCTTGGACATCTACAGAGACCATGATAAGCGCTATAGCCCTGCACGAGGAGACAAGCCGAATACGTACTCCTGAGGGTCCTGGTGTGCCATTGGAAGATGTCTGATGGGTAAAAGGAGGTTATAGAACAAAGTCAGAACGATAGGAACGGACATATTCACCTTCAGAGGGGAAGGAAGGTACTCACCGCACTGTCGCTAGGAACAATGTCGTCAGTGATGCTGTTCGGGCGGCACAGAGACGAAGACAGACAGACCTGCGTAACTTCTTCGCGACGGAGCCATCTCCATTGCCCTCGTGCACCCGCTTCCTGTCGCTCATGTCTTGTGATGGGGGAGCCGGTCGTGGTGCGGTCGTGCTCACTGTCGCTGAACGCGTCGTCGATGGTGGCGCGTGTGAGGCGGCGGAGTTCGAACTTGGAGACCGACGAACTGGCAACGTCCACCCAAGTGCTTTCTTTCTCGGCAAACAAGAACTTCTTCTAAGAACCCATGTGCATAAATATTACGTTCCCCTCAAATGTAGTACGTCAATAATCAACTGCATGCATTACGACAGCGTAAGGAGTGGAACGAATAAATGAGCGAACGCGAGTAGTAGTTGGATACATTCTTCGCAAATCATCAACAGCACGACGAGATACGTATTCCGAAACCCAAACGAAATAAATTAGCTACTATCACAAAGCAAAGCGCATCCTGAGCCCCGACAACAGAACCCAGAGAAGAAGACAGAAGCAGAGAGCTGGTATATACGTGCAGTGCAATGTACAGAGCACGAAGACAAAAATGTACGAAAAGAAGGAGAATGTGTCAAAGAGGGAGATAGATAGCGAATATACATACGGATAAATCATGCTGGAGAGTCCTATAGCAGGTCCGCATTAATTGTCCTTGCCTGGCCCACCTTTCCACCCAAATATTCCGACAACTTGGTTAGAAATAATACACCTTTTGCGGGTAGATACTATTTGGTGTGGGGGGACGTTTTTGACGGCAAGTGCGCGCCGGCGAAGGAATGTTGGTAACGACGAGAATATAGTAAACTGTTGTTGAAGCAAGATTACATTGAGGAGCGAGCACTGGGTTCAGGATCTTCAATTATATAGATATTCGTGTATCAACTAGATGGAGAAAACGACTGATTAGTTGAGAGATAATGTGTAAGCGTAACGACAGAACGAACCTTAGACTGCAGTGCCATAGAAGCTGCTAACGCGCTTGGAGGCAAGGAAGGCCGGAATATCCTCTTGGTCCTCCCTGAAGCAATCGATGGGTATAAGGCCCCTCGTCTTGTCCGACTGCTTGCTCACGTAGGCCCAGCCATCGTCATACGCGTGCACGATGCACACGACGTCGCCGGGACGCACAGAAAGTTCGTCCGCAAGGGTCGGCATGAATGGGCGGCAGACCGTCTCCATGGCACCCTGCGTTAGCTGAGAAGATGTAGTCGAAGGGCGGTCAATGCTGGCATCGTCACTGAAGGGATTGTTCGCCTCGCTCATAGCTGAGGAGGACCGCGCCGGTGCGTTAGAAGGCTCCTGCGAGAAGCGTTTGCTGGCAGTGGCAGCAGTCGGCGTCGGATCCTCGAAAGGATTCAGGCTCGAGGACTTGTGCAAGACGGGGGGTTTGGGGAACGAGAAAGACTCGTTGGGGGAGAAGGGGCGCACAGACATAGGTGTGCTAGGATCGTCGATGCTCGGCCTGGGTTGATCCAGGATGTTTCCATGAATGGTTGCCGCAGGGGCCGGAAGCGACAAGTATTGAGACGGGTTGTTCTCGTCCGTGTTTAACGACGACATACTGACGACAGAATTGCGCACGTGAGGAGACGCTTGTTCGACAACGGCTGTCGAAGAACGTGCAGAAGTGCTTTTCGGAGTCATCACTGCGCTGGGGCTGAGCGGCTGGCGAACCTGGGCCATCGGAGGGAGTTCGGGCGTCATGTCGAACCCTGCAGATGAGAGGGGCGGGGACAAGAGATCGTCGTCCTCCGGCCTATAGAACGCACCGCGGTCGAAGCGTGTGCCGAAGCTGCTGCGTGCCGAAACTCGTGCGGTGCGGGGTGTGGTGGGGGATCCAGTGGAATTGTACTGTCCAGACCCAAGGAACCACTTCATGCGGCGCTCACTACGGCGTAGCTTGAAACGGCGACGCATGATAAAGAGGACAATCACGAGGACGAGTATGGCGACGCCCACTACAATTCCAGCAATTGCACCGCTGGAAAGGCGCGACTTGCCTGGCGCACCAGATCCAATGCCTCCGCCTCCAGTAGGACCAGAGGGGCCGTTAGAGTTGCCATTACCGCCAGAACCTCCGCTGCCGACGCCACCAAGGCCACCAAGCTCTGATGGGGCCGATGAAGGAGAACCATTGGCAGCTGTTGGGGAAGAGCCATCGCCACCGCTGCCGTCGCCATTTCCGCCATCCCCGTTGCTACTTCCTGCAGAGGAGGAGGAGCCGGGAACGCCTGCTGCAAAATTCTTGCTGCCAGAGGCAGACAATGTGCTGTTGCCCGAATTACTGCCGGAGCCGCCGTCGGAACCATTAACGGCAGTAGTGTTAGAGGAGCCGCTGCTGCCGGAAACATTATTCCCACCAACTGCTACACCAGCTACACCTGATGGCGACGCATTGGAGGGGGAACTTTCGCTGCCAGGACCTGCAGCGAAAAGTCCCGAAGTAGTAGGCGACCCCGACGATGCGCCGGTGTCATTGTTACCATCGCTGCCAGTGCTGCCAGTGCTGCCAGTGCTGCCATTGTTACCATTGTCTCCTGCGCTGGGCAAGCTCCCACTGTCATTTCCGCTGGCATTTCCCCCGCTGGGGGAGCCATTTGACGGCGCGTCATTGGAGGGAGATGATCCGGACCCGCTGTTTGATCCTGATCCGCTGCTTCCACTGCTGCCTGAGTTCCCACTGCCATTGTTCCCATCGCTGCCACCCGCGTTGCTGCCTCCGTTGCCACTCCCGCTGGATCCACTCTCGCCGCTTGACCCTCCGCTGCCGCTGCTCCCAGACGAGCCGGAGCCGGAGCCGGAGCCAGAGCCAGAGTCTCCGCTACCGCTGCCGCTCCCACTGCCCGAGCTACCACTGCCGCCCGAGCTACCACTGCCGCCCGAGCTACCACTGCCGCTTCCCGAATTTCCACCGCCCGAGCTAGGTAGGGGTGCGGCGGGTGTTACGGCGGGTTTCTTGCCTGCAATCAGCGGTGTCAGGATAGGATTAAGAATAGGGATCGATGGGAGAGGGATGGGCAGATTGATGAGGGCGGGCTGGGGCGTCGGGGAGGCGGCGGCGCCTCCACTGCCGTTCCCGTCATCACCGCCGGATGATGGCGGAGCTGCAGGTGTTGGGAGGGGTCTGCCGCCGAGGAGCGGGGAGATGAGGGGCTCTAGGATGGGAATAGAGGGCACTGGAAAGGGGAGGTCGATGAGCGGCGGATCGCCGCGCATGTTAAGCGGACCAGCACTGTCGTCCCGTCGTCTGAAAGAGTGCCTTTTCCGAGTAGAGCTGTGCGTTCCGGGCATGATGGACAGCTGAGACCTAAAGAGCGTGTGTAAGGAGCGTGTGCACCGATGATGGGTTGCGGTGCGGGTATCGAGGGACTACGTAGAGGACGACGAGAGAGACGCGGTCGGGGACGCGAGCATGAACGAGGCAGAGGAAAGAAAGAAAGAGGGAGGAATATCGGACGGAATAGCTTGGCCATCTTCACATCTCACGCCCGTGCCTCCCAGGCCCACATCACGCGGCTGGACCGCCCAACCCGCTTTTTCTTAATTCACAATTTCATTCGCATTCATTGCCTGTCTCGTTCGTCGACTTGCTCTGGCCGCCGTCTTAAGCGACTCAAGTGCCTGACGCTTCTGTCGCGATGCCCATCAAACATAATCCGCGCCCCGCCCCGCCGTCCCCCGCCGCAGACGTGCGGAAGCGCTCTCTCTGGGCGTCGTATGCAGGTATCCTTATCGCTCTCACCCCCTGCTGTCGTCCCTGTCTCACGCGTGTCCCCAGTCCTCCCGGCCAAGACTCGTTTGGGCATCTCCCTCGGTGTCTGTGCCGTCGCCCTCGCTGGTATCTTCGTCTCGGACCAGCTCGAGAAAGACATACCGGCCGACTCCACTCCACTGAAGCCCTGACGACGTGGACGCATCACACGCCTGTGAGAAACGACATGCTCGATAATCGTTGTACAGCGAAAAACACACTAGTCAGGGAATACATCGGCCAGAGATGGTGAGCTAGAGATACATACGAACGTGCGATTGAGTTGGAGGCTTACCTCGGTACGGGAACACGGCAGCATCTGAGTCAAAATAGTCTGTTTTAACACGTCTGTCAAGGATCGACGGCCATCCCCCCGTATGCGTCTTCCGTGATTGTCGTCTTCGTCGAATTGCTCCGATGCAATCCAGCGGCCTGCGCCCCCACAACCGTGACGCTTGGACTTGGATACCCGTCGTGGCGTAGCGAGGGCGAGCGCATAGCCTGGTGTGATATGCTCCCTGGAGCGGGAGAAAGATACATGCCTCCTGGAGCGAGAGACTCCTTCGTCTCGAACGGGTTCGACAGCGGGCGGAAGAACGGCCTTGGGGGAATCTCTAGCGCCTCCCGCGCGCCGTACACGTCTACCGACCTCTTCTCCCCCTGCCTGTCATCCCTCTCCGGCGACCTGAATGGCTCTCCCGTCCCATCACCCTCCCCAACGCTGTACGCCCAGCTCCCTCTCTGCCAATCGGGCACGAGTTCCTCCTTGCCATGCCGGCGCCTCCCGCGGCGGCCCGTACACACGTCCTTCATGAAGCGCGACCACTGGTCGAAGAACACGACGCCCAAGATGGCCGTCCCGATGACGCTAATAGCGATCACCGCGACGCCGATGACTTTCCAGTCCGGCCCGGCGCCTGCATCTTTCATCGGCAGGCCTGTGATAGCCGGCCCTGTTGGAGTTGGGATGAAGCTGGAGGACGTGTACAAGCCGTTCGTCGCCGTGGCCGTGGGCGGGGCGAGCGTGGGGGGAGGCGTGCCGATGATAAGGTTCGACGATGTCCCAGGTTTCTCTTCTGTGTGAGCATGTTCTTCAGCCTTTGTTGATGACTCTGCCGGCTTGGAAGTGGATAGATGAAGAGCCTCTGTGGTGGTTATAGAATGCCCTAGTGTTTGCTCCGTCTCGGTGTGGACGCTGACCGTCGAGGCCTGCTCTGGTCGGTGCGGTTCTTGTGGGTGGTTCTCCTCCAGACCTCCGAGTATCCCAGCGATGTCCTCTCTTATCTTCAGGAGCGTGCTGACGGGGTCAACTGCTTTTCTCAAACGAGGCTTGACCAGGGCGGCATGCCCGCTCTGCAGGAGAACCGCCGTGGCCAGGAGAATCACCCCCCTCACCCGCATGGGTCCACCTTGATGCGAGCGACAAGACCGGAGAGTGTTGGTAGGCGGATGTGCGGGGTACAACGTTGATCTTGACGTCGGCGAGATGGTTCGATGTTGACCACTTTGAGAACGCGTCGTTCGCGACTCTATCACGTGCACTATCAAGGTCAACATGTGCGTCGCAATATTCGCTTGGGGCGATATTTCTGGACCTGAATCACATTCGGCAGGCTTAACAACTCAGCTACCCATGGCTTGCGGACATTGTAGGCGATTTTCCGTCAACTCTCGCCTTGAGTGGAATCGGTCAAGGTCCATAAAATAACAAACGGGTCCGTATAGTATAATGAGTAATGACAGGCAGTCGTACATCGATGCGTGTGTTAGGGTATTACTGTGCAACAGGGTGTGTGGTTTCGAGAAGTACCAAGGCGTATGTACTTAGTATGGGACTGGTATCATCAACCACAGATGTTCGGGTATTTGAGGTCGGTGGGATTCCTTGGAATCCAGCCACCGTTAAGACCGGCTTGGTACGACCAGTCATCAGCGTTCTCGGCTTTCCAAGTCCACATGATCCAGCCGCTGGCTTTCTCGTACGTGATGATCTATTGTGAGGGCCCGGGAATGTTCAGATCTTGAAGAGACAGCGAAAGGGGCTACTGACCTGAGNTTCCCAGGTCTTGCGGAGGAAGGTCTTGTAGTCCGAGCTGAAGGACGATGCCGAACCCGTTTTACCGTTGCAGCTCCCAACCTTCTGCGATCCCGAGTAACTGCCGTCGTACCGAGCCCCGACCCCACGTCCATTAAGATATTTCGCACAATCAGTCATGGCCGGCGTCCATTCACCGACGATAGTCCAAAGTTGGTTGGCATTGAAGTCCGCGAGGGTCGATCCATGGCCGCATGCCGTCTGAATGTGGTGGTCGTCGTTTTGAGCTACAAGCTACGTAACACAGGGTAAGGCTTGATAGATGATGCGAAGAATGGGTCGCTGCTTACCCCGCCGTCGAACATCTGGTAGATGTGGGTATCCATTGCCACGCCTTGGAAGTTGGGAGGCCTCTGCCAGCCGCTCCAACTATCAAGTGGTTGAAAGGCATCGTGGATCAGTTCTAGGGTATTACTCTGCTGGCCGCTCCCCCAGGGGTATCTGGAAGTCATCATTTAGCTTCCGTCAACACTCGTAAATTCCATAGATTTGACTCCACCTAATGTTTCCATACGAATCAAGCCAGTACTGGTGAACCGCATTTATAACGTCTTGGCCGTCAAATCCAGCAGGCCTAACAAGTATCAGTGTGCATCCTGGCCCTTCATAGTATGAGGAATCAACGTACTCATTGAGAGGTTGGATGGCCGCTACGGTTTGGTACTGGCTAGCAAATTCGGCCGTGATCTGCTTCATGATTGCGTTCGTCCTGTCGATATTGGTCTGGTTCGAATGCCATCCTGGGAACGACAATCTCTGTCCCGAGTTGTCAAACCTTCACGCTATTGTTAGCAATGAAAGTGAACCCGTGGGGTTGTAATAATAGCATACCCATTCTGGCTACCAGGCGCGCCGTGAAGATCGATGATGACCTTGATCCCATGAGCGGAGGCCCAGGAGATTGCCTTGCGGAGGTATGGAAGCTGGCCAGTGATGTAGGGCTCTCCGGGACCGACTTCCCAAGCCCAATACCCGATAGGCAGCCGCACGTGATTGAGTCTATTTTCGTTGTGGAGAAGGGTTGACAAGAACAGGTCAAAACAGGTCGAAACGCGAATGGAAGAAAGAGAAATTTGGCAGTGGACACGAAAGAGTGACATACCCTGCGGCAGCGATATCGGCGAAATCTTGCTCAGTGATCCATGTATCCCAGTGCTTCTTTAGAGCGGCTTGGGCCTTGCCGCGGTCCTGCATCTGGCCGAAGGTCCACTCGTCGACAATGGCATCGTTGCCGGTGTTGTCGAAGAGGCTGGGTGTTATCCATGGCTAGAAGACGGCGGGATGCCCTTAGTCGCGTGTTGACACGAAACAACGCGTCGTACTCACCTCCAACACGAGCCACCCGCCGAGATTGACGCCGCGTACCTTCTGTGCACCATAAGGAAAGCTTGGACTGAAAGAGTCGCTGCGCTTGGAGACATTGAAACGAGCAGAGACGGAAACAGAAACGAAAAGAGCGGACGCGACAAGGCGACAGAGCAACATTGTGGGCGGGACGCTGTGGGCGAGAGGGAGCGTGCACACTGGTTGCCGATGGCGACCTTTCAACCTCACCCTTGCCGCCCCAAAAATATGTGACCGGACGGAAATGGGCAAGTGGATACCATGCCTGGTAGCGTCACTTGAGAGCAGTCCCTCACGTGCAGTTAAACCTGCTACTCATCCCTGTCCTTCTCCCACTTCCCTGCCTCTGCCATCTGGTCAATGCACTGCTATGGTAGTAGAATATCATACTCACCCTCCATTGGGCTTCCTCGCATCCCTTCCAAGCCTGCGAAGGCATTGTGAAGAGCGAAAGAACTTCTAGCCATCGCGGCAGCCTGGCAACGGCATCTGGCGGATTGGATGGAGCATCGGAGACTCACAAGCGATCCGCGAAGCGTCTTCAACATTTTGCCCAAATCCGGCCAGATTCCATCACAGTCGCGTCTTCGAGTTCATTGGGCATGCATCTGTAGTCCGCCGCTGTACAAGTACTGTAACTTGTGGGTCCGAACATCTCGACAATTGGAAGTGGGCAGCGATGGAATTCTGTACATGCGGATCCCAAGGAGAAAGTACCAAGACCATTGCTAGTGATCATAGGCTCGCCAACAAAGGCCACAACGCGATCGAGAAAGTACATCAGGTGCCAGAGCAGAGACCAAGAAATGATGGAACATCTCGGGATAGCCGACGAGCAGTGAGACGATATGAAATGCGACTTTCGCCTGGCATCAAGAGGGATCGTCGGCCGAGATGCCTTCAGACGCTGAAGGCCTTGTTCGTGATTCAAAATTGTTGAAGGGTTCGGAGATTCTTACCCCTGATAGAAGAGAAGCGCGCGGCAGCAGCAAGGTTGATTACAGCGTTTCTGCATCCTGCGACGTCATCCAGCAGCAAGAGCGAGCTTGAAGAGCACCGGCGACAATTGCGGCCACCAATGGGCGTCGGAAATGACGAGAATTTGGAACGTGAACAGGGCAAGGGCATGCCCCTCATACCCGCACGAACAGCAACGTTGCTGGGGCCATCGCTCTGCAGTGTAGCTGGACATTTCGCAGACGCGGAATATATGAGACCATTGGGCGCGAAGAGATGGGAAAGAAGAGGACCAGTGCAATGCGGTGGATGGATGTGCGCAAACGTGATCGCGCAGGGCCTCTCGGGCATTGCCGAATGGGCTCGTTATAACGACGGCGAGCATCGACCATGGTCTGCTCCCCACTTTCCTCCTCCACCCCGCCATGTCTACAGACGCTCTCCGCAAACGCTACGAAGAGGCCGGCCAAGGCCACGTCTTCCAGTTCTTCCCCCAACTTCCGGACGCTGAACGTGCTGCCCTGACCCAGCAGCTTGAAGCTCTCGACATTGCACGGGTTAACCGC
The DNA here is from genome assembly GCA_004679275.1 of Dentipellis fragilis. Classification (NCBI taxonomy): domain Eukaryota; kingdom Fungi; phylum Basidiomycota; class Agaricomycetes; order Russulales; family Hericiaceae; genus Dentipellis; species Dentipellis fragilis. The sequence goes on from SEOQ01000056.1 coordinate 46,653, forward strand.
ATCTACAAGAAGGCCGTCAGCTCGGAGCAGGAGGCTGCTAGCGGCAGCAGCACACGGGCAGAGATCGTTCCCCTCCCCGAGGATGCCAGTGACAGTGCAATCGGACATCCCGAGAAGGAGGTCGAATGGCGCAAGGTTGGCCTTGACGCGGTCGGGCGCGGTCAGGTTGCCATCCTCCTGATGGCTGGCGGCCAGGGCACGCGTCTTGGAAGCAGCGCGCCCAAGGGCTGCTACGACATCGGTCTGCCGTCGCACAAGTCTCTCTTCCAATTGCAGGCCGAGCGCATCGCACGTTTGCAGACTGTTGCCGAACAGGAGACAGGCAAGCCCGCTGGCTCTGTCATCGTGCCCTGGTATATCATGACCAGCGGCCCAACGAGGAAGGAGACGGAGGCTTTCTTCAACAAGAACGCGTTCTTTGGTCTCAACCCCAAAAATGTCATCTTCTTCAACCAGGGTATGTGCGTTTCGAACAGATGCACGACATCGTACTCATCGCTTGCTATAAAGGCACTCTCCCATGCATGACCATGGACGGCAAGGTGCTCCTTGACACGCCCTCGCACGTAGCTGTCGCGCCAGATGGCAATGGTGGTCTCTACGCGGCCCTTCGCACTCCCCTCTCCGCGACCGACAAGCGCACTGTCCTTTCCGACCTTGCGGACCGCAAGGTCCTTTACGTGCACGCCTACGCAGTCGACAACTGCCTCGTTCGCGTAGCCGACCCCGTGTTCATCGGCTACTGCATCAAGAAGCAGGTCGTCTGTGCCGCTAAGGTCGTTCCCAAGGCCGGCCCGCACGAGTCTGTTGGCGTCATTGCCCGCCGCGGCGACAAGTACAGCGTCGTCGAGTACTCCGAGATCACGAAGGAGCAGGCCGAACAACGCGACCCATCGGGCGAGCTTGCCTTCCGCGCAGGTAACATCGCGAACCACTTCTACACGACATCGTTCCTTAAGGAGACCGAGGCCTTCGAAGACGAGCTCGCATTCCACATTGCGCGCAAGAAGATCCCGCACATCGACCTCGCGAGCGGCGAGTCCGTCAAGCCGACCAAGCCGAATGGCATGAAACTCGAGCTCTTCGTCTTTGACGTGTTCCCCTTCACGAAGCAGTTTGCCGTGTTCGAGGTCGCGCGTACCGAAGAGTTCAGCCCGCTCAAGAACGCTCCTGGCACAGGTTCAGACGACCCGGACACCAGCAGGCGTGATCTGCTCGCACAGCACCGCCGGTTCTTGGAAAGGGCCGGCGCGACGGTGAAGGACGGTGTTGAGATCGAGATATCCCCGTTGGTCTCGTACGCGGGCGAGGGCCTAGAGGCAGTCAAGGGCAAGACCTTCACGCGGTCGGGCTCGGTGGGTGCGGTAGAGGAGTTTGATGCGCTGGCGTAGAAGAAATGTAAGAATGCAGACTTCCCTTGGGGTGGTATTGGACTTTGCGATGGACGTTCCCTGCTTTGTACTCTATATACCCTGCCGGCCCTCATTCCTAGAGTGTTAGTATTAGGTTCCTGATAGTCGCTATAAACATCAGTACTTCGGTTCACATCTCACCCTTTCGACGGTCAAGCTCAGTGTAAACGGCAGACAGAATAGCAATGTGCGCAGGTGCTAACGTACACGGGAATGCTATCCTCCTACAGTCGCGCCATCCGCAGCTTTCGGTACTCTGCCTCTCTTTTCCAGTTCTTCTCGTAATGACGCAAACAAACGTTGAGTTCTTTCTGCATTTGGCTGAAACGCAAGCACATTAGCGCACGCAGGGACGATCACACGTACACAACCTTACCTCTTTACAACACGTTATCAGCCGATCGACAAGCATAGTCTGTCCTTTCTGTGCGTCGTCGAGTTCTTTACGTATTTGTTGGTTCTATAACACTCCGGAGTCAACCAGCTGACGGACGAAAACAGGCAGGCAGCGGCACCTCTTCGTCTAGCTTGTCTGCTCGAAGCTTTTCACCCTCCGACAGTTGCTTCTGCTCGGCTGCTCGTGCTCGTGAGAGCAGAACCTCCAGCTCCTTCGATCTTACGACACACTCGAAATGTCGTTCTCGAAGTTCATATTGACGGAGGATGTCTTTCAGCCGTTCTCGGACACTGCGTCACGCGAAAGTATGTCAGCAACATGCATATAGACAGATATAAGCAGAACGCACACGCTGTCAAAGATCTCCTCCATCGTCCTGATGGCTCTGTACAATGTGACGTTAGTATATGACACGCGCTAAACGTCTGCGCATACGGACTCTGAAGGGTTATCCGTCCAGTACTTCTTGAGCTTCTGGCGTCGGGGCTCACCCTCATCCTTGTCGGGGATCAGCAGGGTGCACTCGGCGATACACCATACAATAGACATACCACTTGCTCTGTTCCCGGACCTTCTGTCAAATCCATGAGTTCGACAGCCAGGATCTCATCCCCGTCCTCCAAGCCTGCATCCTCTGGTGTCTGATCCGCTTCCACCGCCCTCCCACTATGTGTGAACACGAACTGCGTGTTTGTCGTTGGCATATGCCCTGAGCTCGTCGTGTACGTGCTCGACGCGTCGGATTTAGTCACGCCGTTCGCCCCGTTGCCTTTAAGTGTGTCACCCTTCTTCCCGCCCATTGTCTCCATCCGCTCCGTCCACGCATTAAAGAGCTTCGAGAGCTTTGTTTTGCGTGAGATTTTGAAGAAGAGCTCCGCGCGATAACGGCATATGACTTTGACGACGATGTCAGGCATTTCGCGGTATTTGTTGTCCTGCATCCGCGCTCGCTCGGCTCGTTTCGACATGTCATTCTTCATCTGCAGTATCTACGATGGGACGCGTCGTTCATCAGGTACATTATCATGAGAGTCAGGGATATTGCTCACCTCCTCCTGTGCCTCCTCCACAGAATGTGCTAGCCGTTTGCCGTCCTCCTATTATGCCGGTTAGACCCCATGCAGATGAAATACAGACATTGCGAACTCTTAATCTCTTGTTATCCTGCGTAGAGATGAGTGTGTAATAGCAGAAGACCATGCATGACGACTCACCTTCTGCAACTCGCGTGCCAAATTCTCTATCTTAATCTTAGTCTGGTTCGCCTTAGTCAACTGACTTTTGGCTTGGACACAGAATCCGTAAGAGACGACCGTCAACCTGCAGTAGATGAGCACTCACCGGCATCTTTATCCTTTGACAGCTTTTGTTTCTCCTTCTGATGATCCCTCTCCATGCGCTTGAACTCGGCGAACTATAACACACGGCCTCAGCGATGAATGGCCGCAGCCGCAAGAGACAGGCGTACCAATTCGACGTATTTTGCATGTACAGCGTTCTCCTCCATCCCTCGTACCGACTTATGTGCCTCCTCCGCTATAGGATGCGAACATTAAATTTGAGGGGTCATGCGAACGCATACAACGCACCAAATTTTCTCTCCTCCTCTTCCTCCAGCACCTCTTCCTCCTCCAATGCAGCAATTCTGTTCTTCAGACTCTCATACATAGTAGCAGGGTCCACCGGGGCGGGCTCCTTCTTCTTTCCTTTCTGTGCATGGCTATGTGCGTGATTATGTGCATGGTGCGTGCCGTTGACCGCCGGCGGATGTGGATGCGGTGGTGGATGCGTCCTACTCTGCGGCGGAGCCTGTGTTGTCTGTGGGTGGGTGGTGTGGGCGGCGGCGGGTTGTGCGGCGGGTGCGGGTGCGGGTGGAGGAGCAGCGGGACCGACGGGGAGCGGTTTGACGGTCTTCTGCGGGTTCGCGGGGGGCGGATTGCTAACAGCGCCGTTCATTGCGGAGGGCATGGGCTCACTGGCGCTATTGGGCAGTCCGAATGAGGAGAATCTGTAGGGGAAACAGGAAAGGAGAGATTTCAGAACGTCAATAAGTACGCTCGGGGCTGTAAGAAACAAGCAGCTCTAGCCACACACTCCGATGGAGAGCCACCAATGCGTCACAAACAACTTGAATACGCCTTGGGCGTTGTTGCACGGCGTGGCGGGCGGCGTCGTGTTGGCAAAGGCGGGCTTTTGGAGAAAGACAATTAGAGGCGGGGTTGTGGTGAATGCTAGCTTTGCCAGCAAGTGCACGCGTCTTCTTTTGGCAGCATTTCGACCCAAACACGCTTTGTCGCGCGTGCTGCAGTTAATCAAGCCATCGTGGTCGCTCAAGAGAAGGTAGACCATTGCTTGCCCAGGAACGCTTCTCGTTCATAAGTCGTGCTCTCGGTCGGTCGGAGGAGCACCATAGCGGGATCACGGCGCCAGATCCAATACATCGCTTCCACTCACAAGCTATATCAGGCTGTGGTACTTAGCTCTGCTATCTTATAACCACCGCACAGAGCATATAAGCCGATACAATTCGAAATACCGCACCAACTCCTCTGGGACTCGGATGTAGATACATTGCTTGTCCGGTGGGTCGTGCCCTTCAAGTTGCCGGAAGCCAAATGCTGAATGGTTCTTAGTCAGCAGATATTAGTCAGCACAACAGAAGTGGTTGCACGTGCCGTGTCGCGTCGCGTCGCGATCGTTTACTTGGTCAGCACCACGCCTTTTCTACCACACCACCACCATCCCCCGTTGTCTTTTCCTCGTACCCCTGCTCTTTTGAGTCTCATGTCAGAAAAAGGCAAGTAAATTCGATTAACCTGCTGGCTTGGTACTCATCAAATTTGTTCTCAGGCCCGCTCTCTCCGCCCCGCAAACGACAACGTTTGTCTCTGCCGACACAGGACAATCGAGATGCCAGCATTCAAGCTAAACGCGCAAACCTACACGAAGAATCTCCTATTGGCGCCTCTCAGAGCGCTCGAGCGGATGAAGAGAATATGTTGTATCACAAGCGTCACAGTATGGAAGGATTTTCCCTAGGCAACTCCTCTCAAGAGAGTGGATCTAGTCAAGTGCGTAGCGCATATATTCATCACTCTGACACGATTGAGACACTGCATGTCCAGGTTGCAATAGGGGTGGCGCTTTTCTCTAATCCTCCGGCATTCTCTGGGTTTTCTTCAGCATCGGCTTTGGTAGCCGATGTCCATGGAGCCGCAATTCAACCGTCCACGGACCCTGAGAATCCTTTCGTCACTGCCGCACCCAAATACCCAGGGTTTGGATCTGCGAAACTATCTGCTCAGAAGCAGAAAGCATACAACTCAAGTGACGACGAAACAACTGCGAGGTCTTCTAGTCGACACAATCCGGACGAATCTCCCAGCAAGAGTGCTGCCCTCGGAACCACACCATTCATTGGCTTCACTTCCGCCGCGCAACTCGCTTCTCAGTTGTCTGATGCTGACGCTAACCGCCGCTCACCTACCCCAGAAGAGGAGCCGCAGAAAGACTACTCCGCGTTCTTTGCACCTGTCGCCGCCCCTGCAGTCGTCGGTTTCGCAGCGGCCAGCGTTGTGGCATCGCAAGGGGCAGCAGAGCAAGCATTACCTGTTCTCGGCTTCACCACAGCAAATAAAAAGAGCCTATATGCGCTCTCGGAGGATGCTCTGCGGCAAGCCGAGGCTCGTATGAGACTCTGGGACGCCGACGATGTATCGAATCCTTCTTCCTCTCATCCCAGGGCCAAGACACCACCGCCGGTTGCAGGACCTGCGCCTGGGACATCACCTTCGCGAAGGATCCTCGGCGCGGTCGAGAACTCCCCTACACATGGTAAACCATCGAGCACGACGGCTCCTGCTGGGTCGGGATTCTCGACTCCGAAGCTTGAAAGCAGCCGCTCCTTGTTCCAGAGTGCAGCATCTGCGGATATCAAGGGCAAGGCAGCAGTCAAGCCATTCAAGTCGCCATTGATTCGCGCTCCCATACCGCAAGCTCTGAAAGCATCAGTTCATACAAACTCGCCGCTCAATCCCAATCGCCCAGCGGGCCCCGAATATCCCTCTAGCTTTACCCCTGCGCGCAATATGCGAGCACAGATGCCGATTACACCCATGAATGCAGCCGCCGGTCCCTCGATACTGGAGACACCTATACGGAACGCGGCGTTCTCCACCCCGCCTCGCCCGGCCGGTGCTACGCCTTTCAGAATGGGCACCGGGCCGAAGAAATTTCAGACACCCTTCAAGCCTGGCATGAGGCCTGGCGAACCTGGAAGGAAACAACTAGAGGAGCAGTTCAAGAATGAACGTGCCGCTGCTATCGTAGTCGCAGGTCCTAGTACTTCGGGTCCTGTCACGTATGTGAACAGGATGGGAAAAGCGAGGAAGAAGTTCTTTGACCTCAGTGAGACACATTTTCTCCTCGTCACCGACGTTTACCGACATCGCTTTAGAACGGGTCGAAGGAAGGCAGAGCCTCGCGTCTTCCTGTCTCGTTCCTGGAGCTCATTCAGCAAGCGAAATGGACGATATGGGCATGTATGTCATATTCTTCATTTTTGTTGCTGCGGGATCCTCCCTAACATATACGATAGACCCGTATCAGAGCTCCGACAAATAACCCCCGAGACAGCGCTCTTCTATGCATTCCACAGCGCACCAGCAGAGGAGCTCGCAAACCCATCCGCCGCGCCTACAGCGGAGGGCATATTCGGCGCGGCAGTTGCACTGCAAGCTCTCAAAGACATAGGCTGTTCGCTGTCCACGAAAGCATGGGTCGATAANCACTGGGGCCTCATCCTATGGAAACTCGCCGGCATGGTGTGCCTCGAGCCAGAGCGGGAATCTACTGACGAAAAGCGATGGTGCTGGGGTGAGGTGATGCGACAACTGCGATACAGGTTAGCCCATCTTTCCAATTCCTAGAAACAGCTGCAAACATCGCACGTGCTTCGCAGGTACGAGAGGGAGCTCAACGGCGCATCCCGCCCCGCCCTTCGTTTGATTACAACACACGATGCGCCGGCGGCCTCGCCGATGGTCCTCTGCGTATCGAAAATCTTATGGCCAGAGGCGAATGGGAAGGATGACGGCTTGGCACTGATCTCGCACCCGGAGCTCGAAGTGACAGACGGGTGGTACAGGCTTCGTGCGCAGGTAGATGGCCCGCTTGCCAGAGCCATACGCAAGGGCGCCATTCAGGTTGGCCGCAAGATCGCCGTCGCAGGCGCGAAGGTAATGGATAGCCCAAGTATTATGTTGAATTCTATGCTGAGCAGTTGACTTCTTAGATAACAACGCAAAGGTCGGAGCCCTGCGAGGTCCTGGAAGCCTATGACTCCTGCCAGCTCATCCTGACCGGAAATTGTACACACCTCGCGCTGTGGCATGCCAAGCTTGGCTTTCAGCTGAAGCCGTTCGTGGCTACTCTCGGCAGCCTGACGCCAGACGGAGGGACAGTGCAGTTAATGGACCTCATCGTTACCAAAGTAAGATTATGGATCTATGAACTGAGAGCTCTCCTCTGACGCTCAATAGGTCTACCCGATCGCATTCCTCGAATTCTTCGAAGAAAACGGCAAGAAGCGGCGAGAAGGTCCTCGCAAGGAGAAAGAAGAGTTGCTGTTGCAGGATCAGTGGATGGTGAGCAATTCTAGCTGATAGATACCAGTACGGGCATCTGACACGCGTGCGTGTAGAAACGGAGAGAGAAAGAGCAGGCACGGTTGCGGTCGATCGAATTCGAAGACAAGATGAATATCTACGGGGAATGGGCCGATCGACTGGAGAGGAGATCAGGCTCGCATTTCCGCCCCACAGAAGATGGTATGTCGCACGCCCCCTGAGAGACAGATATACAATGTCTCATGCATTGAACAGATCCCCAACCCAACCATATCGAGGACATTTTCGACGAGCTCGATGGCGGCAAGGACTTCTCCATTGTCACCACACGTATATCCGTCAACGAAGCCGGCTGGCTGGCCCGATTCGTCCGGGACAAGATCGTACAAGAACGGGAGCAGATCAGCGAAGAGATTGAACGAGACATGAAGGTAAGCCAACCCGCATCTGCACCCAGACCTAGACATCTCATTCAAATGTGAACGTGCAGCATGTATGCCCGCCTCGCGACGTGCGCAGCTTCCGAGTTCTGTTCATGAAAGACGCATGCTCCATCCGAAAGCCTTCCCAGCGGACTGTGGAGATCACAGTCTGGGATGTCATGTCATTGTCCTTCGACGAAGGCAAGCAGGCCGGTAATTTCGCGGAGGGTCAACGCTTCCTTGTGAGTCAGATAGTTCATTCCTTGTAAAANCCTTTGCTGATACCCTGAAGGTCACGAACCTCATACCCTCCCAGCAAAGCGCATGGATGAAGCCTGGCAAAGGCTCGCACGTGTACCTCTCTACGAGAAGGGACTCCAGATGGACCCGAATCAAGTCCCGCTAGGATCGCAGACTAATTTATACCTTGCTGTAATACCATCCTCTCATGTAGTATCGACTCAGCGGTGATTATACGATTAGCGACTAAGTATATACGATAATAGCAAAGCTCAAACGGATCCCACGTCGTACTTCTTCATGGTAGCCTGCCAGTCCCTAATGTCCTCATGTCCCATGACGACGATGGTCGGCTTGTTGCCTGACTGAGGACCGAAGATGCGGTTAGCGACGCGTTGCATGGACTCGGGAGTAATCTCGTCGATTTTGTCGCACATCTCAGTCACAGGGACCTTGCGGTTGTGAACGAGGAGCTAGAAGGATACTCGTTAGCCCTCGTGACATACTTCTAAGTGCGCAGTATGACATACCTGACGACCAAGATCCTCGACCTCGACTGCCCTGCTCTCGAGAGCCATCATCAAGCTCGACTTGAGCTGGTTCTTCGCCCTGTTCAATTCCACTTCGGGGATCGTGCGGTACAAGAGCAGGCTGAGCTGGTGCACAAGGTGCGGCAGAATCTGAGCAGGAGAGTTGCCCTTGCTGCGATTGGGTGCCGGTACAAACGATGCGAACAACCCAAACAAGGAGGAGTCAGTGTAGATGTGGTGGAACGAGGCACAGTGATCGATTTGTGGGTGGTGGTTGAGGATATGGGTGTATAGTCGCGAATACATGCCCTTTCCAGGACCACCTGATTATATTGTTGAGTAAGGAGAGGAAGTATATGACTGGTAGTACGTACCTGCCGAGAAACTTCCTCCTCCTCCCAGCAAAACCTGCATCGTAGCCAAGTCATAGATGTCCGGATCATGGATACCTACACCTTCAAATGCAAGGTAAATATGGTTGAACTCGGAGTCAGAGTCCTTGATGTATCGGTGTCCACCGGTGTACGTAGAGCCGACGATAGGTGAGTTCTGGAGATGTGGAGCCGCGTCTGCAGGATAGAGGTAGGATGAAGCAGCCCGAGTCAACGACTTCATGAGAGAGGGCGATGACGACGCGAGGAGATGCGGGGGAACATGCTGCCCCACACCATTTTGGCGAGTGGTCGAAGAGGTCGGCGGCTGTACAGACTCGTACTTTAGCGACGAAAAGTACTTGTCCGCGAGCTCCACCAGCTGCTCGTGTTGCATCCCTGCCCCAGCAATGACCATCCGCTCCGGTCGGTACCAATCCTTGACGAAGGACCGCATTAATGGCTCGTCAATGACATCTATGCGGTGTTCCGGGCAAAGTAAAGGGTTTCCGAGGCCTTCGCCATTGTACGCGACCTCATGGAGAAACTCGGGCAAGATCATGTCCGGCTTCGCGCTGATTTCGCGTATCTCATACCGAGCAGCATCTCTCTGCGCCTCCAGCTCCTCCGGAAGGTAAGACGCGTTGAGTACTGTATCGGCAATAAGCGACATTGCGAGCGGCGTGGCCTGGTGGAAGTGCGACGACTGGTACATGATGGTCTCCCTGGAGGAAGAGCACATTATCTGGCCACCCAATTCATTGATTGCTGTAGACATCTCCTCATCGGACAGAGAACTGGTGGACTGTCACGCGACTTCAGACAGGCACACCTGTGAGTATGCGAAGGACGCACCTTGAAAGCCATTCGGTCCAGGAAATGGCTTACACCCGATGTGGAGGGGATTTCATATCGCGAGCCTGCATCCACGTACAACCCAACCGACGAGAAATGACCTGGAGTCGATTCTGTCGCAACGCGTATCTTGTTCGGGAGAGTGGTAATTTGAACGGGCGGGCTCGGAGCGGTTGAAGCTCGACGGAGCTGCTGTTGCTGCCGCCGCAAACCCTGGCGCACTACGGAGTATGAGGCATTGCGCATTCCGGGAGACAGAGATGGGGAACGGTGGTGGACGTTTGAGAGCCGCGAGCGTGGCAGAAAGCCCAAGTGCTTACGCGCTTACGGAGCATCGCTCGGCAAGACTTCAACCGCGCAACGCGAAGCCAATATATGGCGCCTGTATCTCAAGAGAAATAGCACAATGCATCCCGTGCAGCATACAACTCTCAGATGTCATATAGTAATATTTTTCCTGGCCAAGGGAGTTGTACCACTGACTGCAAAGCGTGCAGGAAGGCGCGGATTCGACAGCGTGAGGATGCTCGGAACTTGCCGATGCACTCAAAAAAGCGAAGACAACATCGTGAGTCGAACACGAGGTCTGCAATCGCATGCTCTAACCACTGAGCTATGCTCTCTTACAATTCAAGGTGACTGAATCAACTCAGGCGGGTGTTCCAGGAAACAGCCGAAGCCTTTATGCCGACAGCCACTCCTCATGGTTTATTATGACCCTTCCGAACCCGACTCCCGGCGTAGAGGGGTTCACGCTCGGAGGACATCCTGTCCCTATCTTTGGAGGTTACTTCACCCCTCGAGGCGCTCTCTTTCTTACTCCACTTGCGCGTCTTGTGAGCGGCCTCTGCGAACACACTTGAAGGACTGCACCTCTATTCCGCTCTGAAACACGTCTATCAGCGCGTAGTCCCTCGCCTTTCTGCGTTCTGAGCAATGGAGACTATTCCGATCCACGGCATGTGGGGTCCCGTAACCGCGACTTTGGATTGGTGCGAGGTAAGGCGGAAAAAAATCCTTCAACTCCTTCACCCAATTCATTCCAACCTCTTCAGGCCAACTATCAGTTTTCGCATTACATCGCCGAGCTCGCCAACTCTTTCTCGAACATTGTCACAGTTGCTCTCGCACTGTATGGGACACTCTCTGTCTTCCGGGAGACGCTTCCCATCCGCTATGTCGCTGGCTTCGTTGTTCGTCCTTTGTTCCGATCGCTTCATACAACTCCGACACAAATCGTACCCGCATTGACTTGCACAGGGATTTGCGCTCGTTGGAATTGGCAGCTTCGCCTTTCATGCAACCCTCCTCTACGAGGCACAATTGGCCGATGAGCTACCGATGATCTACGTCGCAAGCTACTGCAACGCCGTCCTCTGGGATATCAAGCCAGGCTTTGAACAACACGCCACGCGCATACGAAACCTCCTGCTCAGCTCTTTGCTCTTTGACGTCCTGTTCACCTGGAGCTAGTACGTGCCCCGCCTCTTTTTTTTTTTCGTTTACTCATCCGATGGTCATTGGTCAGTGCATGCTATCGTAACCCTGTATATCACCAGGTGGTATTCGCGATCCTCATGTTCTGCGTCACGGCCCGGACTACATACCTCGTCGGCTACTCAGACTATTCTCGCCGCATCCCGGAAAAGAAGAAGAGCATAACGCGTCGCTTGTTCGGAACGGGGGCCGCCGTATTTGCCTTCGGGTTTTTCGTCTGGAATCTCGACAACCTCTTCTGCAGCACGCTCACTAACTGGAAGCGCACGATTGGTTGGCCGACCGCTTTCCTATTAGAAGGTGTGTTCTGCGCACTCCTATCGCGACGACTACGCATGCTGACATCAACGTAGGTCATTCTTGGTGGCACATCATGACCGTGAGTCCATACATATTACAGCACTCATATTTCCATTCATATCGAGTACAGGCGGCGGGAACGTATTACATGTTGATTGGCTCGAGCTGTATGTATAAGCTTTCGTTTGCTCGTTCTTCCCCGCTGACTGACGTGTTGCAGATTTGTAAGTTCAGCCGGATTGAAGCCCCTCCAGTTGCTCGAAATAACTCCTCTCTAGAACCCTCTGCATCAAGGATGATCATCACAAGTTCATGGTCGACTACTGGTTCGGACTGCCGTTCATTCGGCGCCTCGATAGATGCATTATTGGCAGCCCGGACGGAACTGCATCTCCTCCAAAGAGCCGGATGTTAGACTGATAGAAATAATGCCGCATAGCACTGATAGATTCTTTTAGATATCTTGTCCCTCAATATTGCGTGTACACGTTGTGGTTAATGTCGTCCTTCTTGGTGTCACCTGCAAATCAATGTTGTATTTTTTTGGTCACGAGAGATGTTCGTTTACTCCACATGCAACATGTTGGCGCACCTGTCATGCATGCCTTCGAGACTCCAGTGACCATATATCAACCTGTAGAATTTGAAAGCGAAACCAAACATCTCAACGTCAACCGCCTTCCCCGCCAGCACGCCTACAATTTCCCGAAAGATGCAGTGCCAACTTCTGATCCTCGTTGCAATGCTGACCGCTTGCCATGCACTCACCATCGGCATGCGAGACAGTTCCAGGCTGAGTCCCAGGCATATCATCTTCGTCACTGTACGAGTACACGATGCGGCGTTGTTAACGACGTCGGTTTGACTTCCAGATCCCACTTCTTCAAACGGGTCGAGCCTGTTCCACCGGCGGGGTCGGGAACTTTCAACCCTGGCACCTTGTCGCACCCCACCGACATCCTACCGATAAAGCAACTCATCGAGTCAGAAGGTGTTCCCATGGGCGATCGTTAGACATCCACCAATCTGAGAAGTGTGAGTATGATAATGTTCTGTTGAAGGCAAGAACCAAACTGAAACGATTGCGCTTCCCCTAGCCGACATTGCAGGCATTGTCGAAGCATTGCCCATCCTTTCAACACACATCCACCATCTTTAACCTTTTCGCTATTCGCACTCTCTTGTTGTTATATCATCGCTAGTCTCGCTCAGATATAAGGCGCTGCCGGACCCACCGCGTTGCAGTTTCGTATAGTGTGAGATGTGCATTGAGATTAAGCAAACAAGTACAATAGTTACAGCATGAGATCCATAGCCTAGATCGTCAGTCAAGGTCAACGACGAACCGAGCACATAGGGGCAGGGACAGGGACGAACGTAATGCTTAGAAGACTCAGGGTTTTGAATTCTCGCCCACAGTCCACTTCGTAAACTCCACGACCTGCACTCCGCCAGCCTCGTCAGCATCCGTGCCGACGACAAGCTGTTTCTCGATCGCCCAGCGGTCAAGCAGCGCGCGCACGCTCTCGTCCGGCAGAGATCCTGCCATCATTATGAATGGCTGGTCGTACAAGGCTGTCTCGTCTTTGGCACCCTCTAGAGAGTGGATAGAGTGCGTCTCGAAGCCGACGATTTGCCTTGCTAGCGACCGCTGGAGCTTGTCGAGGTCCTGGCGGAAGGCATCCGTAGTGAGCAGTGTGCTGAGATTACGCGACTTCAACGCTAGGAGGGCGAGCGCGCCGATCCGTCCCTGGGAGGGCAGGTTGACACCTCCATGGGTGTAGGACGCGATGCGGAGGCCAAGAGACGACTGCGTGCTGGGGAAGGGGTCGTGGGCGATAGCGGTCGCCCGCTTCAGGGATATCTTCTCGCCAAGTTTCGCAATGTGATCGCGAATGGCGCTGGCGACGGTCGCTGTCGAGGGCGAGCTGGAGGGCGTCTGGGATAGGAGCGGCGCGTCATTGAGCAGGTCCACGGGGACAGGGTTGAGGAAGCCATCCGCGTTTGCCTGGGCGTCGGAGATAAAGGCGGCAGTGTGTGCGATGTCGGCGACGAGCTTTCCGAAGAGCTCGTTTCTGGCGACAAAGTCGGTTTCGCAGTTGAGCTCGATCATGGCAGCGCGAATGCCCCCGCGACCCGTCTCTGCTCCAGTCCCCGCCGACAGCACCGAAACACCAACGAGACCCTCCCCTGCAGTCCTTCCGTCGAGCTTGGCAGCCTTCTTCGCGCCTGAAACTTCCAGGTCCTTCTGCAGCCATTCCAGCGCGGCCTTGACATCGTTGTTCGTGGCGCTGAGCGCTTCACGGGCCTTCACGATAGACACCTCCGTCAGCTTCCGCAGCTCTGCGACGAGCGTTAGCGACGGTTTCCCGGGCGCGGCGGTGGAATAGGAACGGAGAGCAGGGAGGGCGGCGCGTGTTGACCTGAACATGATGAGCTGGTGCAGACTGAGCACGACGCGCGACGCGAAATTTTGGTACGACGCGTCTCGCGTCAGCTGGATTTGGCAATGGCAAAGACTCGACGCAGCTGTTCTGGAGCTTGTCTTTTCGCAAACTCAAACCCAAACTCTCCACTCTCCTCATGGAGGCTCCATTCTTCAAAGTCCCCGAGATTGTCCCCCAGGACCTTCTGCTAATCCAGGATCTCGTTGGACAGATCCAAAAGGCACCAGAGGTGCCCCATGCAGTCCCAGTGATCATGAAAGAAGAGGAGGATGATATTGCGAGCTCGGACGATGGTGCCAATAGCGAAGACGAAGTAGAGGCTGAGGTCTTGCCTGGAGGTGAAGAGGAAGGCTCCGGCTCATCCAAGAGGTAAGTCTCACTGCCTGGCTGCATTGCATACAAAGTCAATTCTCTTTCAGTACAGGGCTCTCGGACTCCTCTTCCGATTCGTCCTCTGACTCAGACACTGATGTCGAAGAGGACATAAAACCGAACACCAAGCGCAAACAGGTGGACGATGAAGACGACGAAGACGGCGAACCCTCATCTACCGCCGTCCTCCGAACCAAAAATGAGCTCCCTGAGGGTGACATCATCGTACCCCAGATCTCAGAGGTTGGGCCAGATGAACGGCTCGAGAAAGTTGGAGAGATCATGAGTATCATCGACAAGGTCGCTATCGTGAAGGGCCATGCTTCTCATGTTCAGAACCGGGCGTCCGAAAAGGCTCTGGACTCTGACACCTTGCTTGTCTTCGAAGACAGGAAGGTCTTGGGCCATGTAAGTCTCCCTGTCTATCTTACATGCGCCTGGCCTGACAGTATACAGGTTTTTGAAACATTTGGTCCAACGTACCAGCCTCTGTACCAGATCAAATTTACTAGCGATTTCCCGCTGAACCCTGACCAGGTGAAAATCGGCCGTGAAGTATTTCACATACCGCAGCGAAGCAACTTTGTGTTCCTCGCTGAACTCAAGCGCATAAAAGGAAGCGATGCGAGCAATGTCCATGACGAGGAGCCTGCGGACTATGAGCTCGAGTTCTCCGACGACGAAGAGGAGGCGGCATACAAAGCGAGGGCCAAGCAGCGGTTTGTGTATTACGTGGTTCAAAATCATGAATTACCTTCTAACGTTCACGTTAGACGTCAAGCTTCGCGGGACCCCTCGGTTGCAGCCTCGTCAAGGCATTCGACACCAGTACCTTCGAGATATACGACACCATCCCGACATCATGACATGGCCGCAGACTCATTCTATGGCTCCAACCCCTTCGACGCGCATGGTCCCTACGACATGGACTACGGTGTCGGTGCCGGCCCCTCTCGCCCTGCTCCAAAGCCATACGACGATCCATATTCTGACGAGTACAACGCGGCAGTAGCTGCTGCGGCCTTGTACGGCATACCTCCGAGCGAGTCAGGCACGAGTGTCTCGCCTGATCCTTCGGACCATGGTGAGTACGGCCGCAACCGAGGTCGCGGTCGCGGCAAGCGACCCGACCGAGGCGGGCGTGCCAACCGCGACCACGAGTCTCGCAGTCGACCATATGACCGTGGCGGGCGTGGACGAGGACGAGACAGAGGACGTGGGTCTGGCGATGCATATTCCGGTGGGCGTGGAGGTCACCAATCGATATCACCTACACATCCGCCGCGGTCCCTTTCTCCGACTTCCCTGGCCATCGCTACTGCTACTGGCCAGTTCCCTACAGACTCTGGCTATGCCGCTGCTGGTCCTTCCCAGGCAGCGGCCGCGCTCCA
Source organism: Dentipellis fragilis (assembly GCA_004679275.1). Classification (NCBI taxonomy): domain Eukaryota; kingdom Fungi; phylum Basidiomycota; class Agaricomycetes; order Russulales; family Hericiaceae; genus Dentipellis; species Dentipellis fragilis. The sequence continues at coordinate 62,514 of SEOQ01000056.1, forward strand.
GGCTGCGTGGTCGTATGACCCTTACCAGCCACAACAAAATCAGCAGCAAATGTTCGCCTTTGGTGGGCATGCGCAGCCGTATGTGCAGCCGCATATCAATCCACGCTTCGCATCTCAGCTTGGGTTCAACATGGGCTTCATGGGCCAAGGGCAGCAGCCACCGCAACAGCAGCAGCAGCAGCAGCATCCACAGTACAGCCAGTACGGCGCTGGGATGGGCGGCTATGGTGCTAATACTGCTGGTCAGGCTGGTCAGGGATGGTCCGGGCAGTGGGATTATTCCAACGGACCGCTGCCGCATGGGCAGGGTCCGAGCGGCGGACAAACATGATTGCTTGCTTGTATCAATGCACATTGAATTTAATTTTTATTTGTGGTCTATATACCACGCTGTGTCCTCATGGTTGAGCTGCAGGCCGGCAGTAGGATAGTTCAAAGAAGCCATTGTGATACGTTGCTGTGAATGCTTGCTAGGACCACGGGTTGAATGAGCCGGACGCTTGGCGGGCCCGCAGGCACAATAGCAGCGGCCACNGTTGTGGTCATCCTGTCTTATAAGCGGCAGCTGCACCACTGCACTCAGCTCACGAGCGCTCGACGTTCTCCAATATCTCTCCCCGTATCCTCCAAGTCGCGACAGTCGCGACCGACAGCGACCGACGCCCTGGGACCGACGCTGTTCCCAATATAGCAACCCCGACGTATCGAAGAAGTTTAGCAGCCGCGAGCAGCGACAGCAACACCCCCGTGCTCACCGACGACGACGCTCGCACCGCCGACCGCCATGGTCACCTCTTCCACTGTGACCTCCGTGGTGGAGGAGGGTCCGTCCGCTCGCGCCTCCGCTACCGTGGAGCCCGTTGCAGGGCCGTCAACACCGTCGCAGACGCCCATGGGCGGCGCAGAGGCCCGCCAGAAGCGCATCCTGCCTTCGCGGTCGCGCAGGGGGCGGGCCCGGGATGGGGACGTGCGACGCGGATGTGATGGTCCTGGATACGCTGCGCAGGCGGAGTGCGTGGTTCATTTCTTGCATTCGCGACTTATCGTGCTAATTAGAGGGATGACTGGTGACAGACGAGAACGAGCCTTTGATCGCCGCGAACACCAAGTTCTTGCTCACTACGAATGGCGCACTTGCTCCCTCGAACGACGTGCCGTTTGAGCTGCAGCTCAACACGTCCGCGTATGACCGCTACTTTGAGCGGCCGGACGTGCTCAAGGCGTACCGAGAGCAACTGGTCATTCAGACACCGGAGTTCACGACGCTCCCTGAGCATGCTGCTGTTGGGGGTCGCTTCAGACCAAGGGTGCCCGACGAGGTATGTTCCTAGCTTATATGCATACACATTCCATGCTCATACAGCCTATTCTCCATAGGAGAGTGTGGACACTCTGGATGCAACATACGAGAAGCGGCATAGGAAGTACGAGACGTTCGAAAAGCGACAGCGACTACGCGAGAAAGAGAAGCTGAAACACGAACATTACAAGCTGAAGGAGCGCATCGACCAGCTACGCTCCATGGATGCTGCCGCCTTTATGTCCATCCCAGACGCTGCTTTCGAAGCCACCTCCCAGCAGCCCGAATCTCAAGCCACCGATGGCTCCATCAGCGAGGCCGAGCGACGGAAAGAGCTCATGCTCCAAGTTGCTGACACCCTGGAGGGGCGCTATCGCACACTGCTCAACCCGGAGCATGGGAGAACGGCGGAAAAGAGCGGGCGGCATGATAGCGTCCCGACTTTCAAGAGTGCCCCTGTGGAGTCTGAGCGAGGATATGAGGAAGGTGGGGAGGAAGACGAGGAAGACGAGGATGAAGTGGATGAACTGGAAGGCGATGGTGAGTCCGATGGCGGACCCGAAGAACCAGCACCCCCACCTCCACAGGAGAAGCTCAAGCTACGCTTCCGATTCTCAGCGGGAGGAGTTGCTTCTGTCTCACCCAGGAAGAACGCCGAAATTTCTACCCCTCGCAAGAGTCTACATCCTCGCAGAAGCATGCCACTGCTCTCTTACCAACCATCTCCCGATTCATCACTGTCTCCCAAAGTCTCGATATCCGTGCCTGGGCGCAGGCCCGCGCGCCCGCGCGCATCCAACGGGACTTTCCTTCCAGCCAGCGCGGCAGCCGCCGTGCTGAAAGACAGCGGGCCTCGTCCTTACAAGCGACGTCGGATGAAGACTTCGCCCGTGGGCGACGAAGACGGAGAACCCACACACTCACCCTCGACCACGGTTCATTCGCATGGTGGACAGGAGCTGTGCCAGCTCGCCCTGTATGCCGCGCGCAATGCGAATGCGCCCCCGGGACGCAAGACCCAGCGGCACAAAATTGCGTTCGGCGTCAAGGTGCCGCACGAGCTGGAGGAAGTGCGAGATTTCGAGATTCCACATTGGGTGTTGCATCCAGAGTCGGAGGCATCGTGGCAGGATACCGAGGACCAGTACCTTCTCGATGCGTCGTCGGCGACCTATGCGCGGTCTGAGCCTGGCACCGAGGAGATGCCGAGCTAGTTGCGCTCTGTTTCTTTCTTGTTCGTAGTTCGCTATTTCGTTACGTTACCATTACTGTGTTTTAGGGACTCATGTCTACTATATTATCTCTATTTGTGAATTGAACGGTGTATGAGATATTATGTGGTGCAGTAGTAAATTGGCTCTAAGAGTGACATTTAAGCCTTGACAGTGCTCGTTTTAGCGGTGAGTCTATCGATAACCTGAATTGCCTGTTTCCTCTGGCCAAGCCCCACATCTCTCCTGAAGCTCAGAACCTGCCTAGCGTAGCGCACGGGCTTGACTGCGATGTGCGCCGGGTTGGTAGCAGCAGCGCGCTTGGAAACAAAGCGAGAATAGTCTCCAGCAGTGCGAGCAAGCGTTGCTTGGACGCGAAGTCCAGCAAGCGTCGGGCTCCGGGAGCTGACAGCGCGCTTCGCGGGATGGGGGACGGGGGCACTTCCGTTGAAGAGCGTGTCGAAGTTGGTGTCCTGGAGGGCAATCATGTTGGCCGCATTGGGGGTCACGATGACCTCAGGCTCGTCGCTCTGGGCAGTTCGGGATGATCGCTGAATGATGGGCTTGCGTTCTACCGGTCGCTGTGGCTTGTTTTGGATCGCCTGCTGAGGTTTGGATTCAGCCGCCCGCCGAGTGTCCCGTTGAGGCCGAGATTGGCTCTTGCTGGCGTCGCCATTCGCCTTCCCTCCTTCGCGCGGCTGCTTCGTGGGTTCTTGCTTCTGGTCACGAGACGGAGGCGTATATCCACCGTGGGCTAAGAGACGGCTGGCGAAGCTGTTTGACACCAAGCCGTCCTGCCAGCCGAGGCTTGTCTGGCGCTTTCCTCCGGCACGCGCTCTAATACGCTGGCGGCGGTCAGCGCTAAGAGGCGACATCTTCTGCTTGACCTGCTGGTCTAGGTTGACGAAAGGAGACGGCTGAGTGATTGAAGGGATGCGATTTGTCGAGCTGCTCACCTGGAGAAAGAGTAGACCATGCTTTCTTTCCAGCCGAACCAGCCGCAGACGACGAGGGGCCTGCTGGTATGTTCTCTGGTAAAGCAGGTCAGGAGAAGACGAGGTACCAGACAGCAGAACAGCATACCTATGATGATTCCACCGAGACTGGTGGCAGCAGGACGCCTGGAGACGGGGGTAGCAGCTACGGCGGGGG
>SEOQ01000560.1:0-18886 GCA_004679275.1 Dentipellis fragilis
CGAAGATTCTGCTCTCGCCTGCAGGAGATAAGGGCACCTTGATGGCTACAGGAGTCGAGTTCGTAGCAGGTGGCGAGAAGTTCACAGTGCGCGCACGTCGGGAAATCGTGCTTACGGCGGGGACGGTAATGACGCCGCAGCTTCTCGAGCTCTCCGGTGCGTCCCTGTGTCTTCTTGTGGTTTGTCGGCTAAGGCTGCGTGTGATATGCAGGCATCGGAGACCCGCAGCTTCTCAAAGAGCGTGGAATCGAGCCGCTGATCGACCTCCCGACGGTGGGCGAGAACCTCCACGACCACATATTCGTCCCGATCCAATATGAAGTCAAGCCGGGCGTCAAGACCTTCGGTATGTCCCGCTCTTGAGTCTGTCCAAGGTCATCACTTAATAGATCTTAGACCAATATCGCAACGACCCTGCCTTCCTTGACGAGCAAACGAAGCTCTAGTGAGTAAATTGCTTATCGCACGCCTGCATCTGCCGGCTGACACACGAGGCGTTCAGTGAGAACACGGGCACCGGCTGGCTCGCGGCGATCGACACCACCGCTGCATACGTGCCTCTCCGCGCCGCGAAGCCGTCCATCAAGCCACCGTCAGCTTTGACCTCTCCCGCGCTCCCCAACGCATCTGCCGCGAAGCTGGTAGCCGCGGCGCATGTGCTCCAGCGCGCTTGGATCGAGGAAGGGAAGAATCCCGATCTCGAGACCATTTTCTTCTCGCGCGGCGTCGTTACGCCCGCGGAGGGCAAGGCGTACTTCGTCATGCTGACAGGGATACAGGTACGTGCTTTCTATGCCGTTATATTACACCAGGTGCGACTCAACGGAAGTGCAGCATCCCTTCAGTCGAGGATCGATTGTACGTACCTGCTTGTGAGCGACGGACAAGTCACGCATCTAACAGACGCGCAGCATATCACATCCAGCGACCCCCTCCAGGCCCCGACTCTCGATCCGAAGTACCTCAGTCACCCCTTCGGTTCGTTTACTCATGTCCCATCTTCCACCATGGCCTCCCTTACATACTTACCTATGCTTCAGACCTGGAGGCTCTCATTGCGGGCTTCCGTCTCATGGAGAAGGCCGCCAGTACAGCCCCGTTGAGCGACATCATTGTCGAGCAGTCGTTCCCTCCGGCGTCACTGACAACAGACGAGGCGCTTCCCGAGTGAGTGCCCAGTATACCAAGGAATGATATTTCTAATTCGAATGCGATCCAGGTTCTTGAAGCAGGCGTTTAGCGTAGGAATACTTCGTTCTGTCTCGGCTTCTTCTGACGTTTGTCTATGCAGTCTGGCGCTCACCTGATGGGCACTGCTCCCATGGCAAGTCGCGACATCGGTGGTACACGCCCCATTTCTTCCATTCTGCTTTAGAATGCGCTTACCAGCATATCAACACCAGGCGTCGTCGGCTCTGACCTGAAAGTATACGGCACGACCAACCTGCGAGTCGCCGACGCCAGCATCATCCCTCTGCCGATTGCGGCGCACATCCAGGCGACGATCTATGCGATCGCGGAGAAGGTATGCCACCCAACATCATTCACGGACTTTGAAGCTGCTCACTGTGGGCTGTATGCGCCCGGGCAGGCGGCTGATTTGATCGGGGCCGAGCATCAAGTCGCTTAAAGGATGTAAATCGCTGAGTATATGTCACATTGCAAATGTACATCATCTACAGGGTCGAATATATAGAGATATAGGTGACCCACGGCATTCATGAATATTGAAGCTGCTTATTGCAGTATGTCCACGTATATATAGGCGGCCGACTTTATCAGGGCCAAGCACGAAGTCCCTTAAGGGACGACAACTATAAAGAATGTAAATGTATTTGAGACCAGCAAGAATCGAGCGTCTTTCCTAGTTCCGATGTGTGAGATAGAGGGAAAAACAGCTGAGGTCGGAGGGAGATGTGGGCATGCGTCACCAGATCACACAGCATGCTCGCGCTTGATACTAGCGGCGAGCGAGGATCCAGAACGATGATACCATTATGACGACGCACACAGAATACATATGGTGGTTGCAACGTTGAAGGTTTATAAGTGATGTCGTGGAGCCCGTTCTTATACGATGAATGCCATTCCTTCGAATAACAACCGTTGAAATTATGCACTGAAGACAGAGCCTCCAGAAGCTTTACGATGCTAAAAGTGGTGTTTGCGTCAGAAAAGGGGGTAAAACAATCGTAAGGCGTACAAGTTCATTAATCAGTGTCTTCAGAATCAAAATCCAGATCGTCCAACACAGCCCCAGGGCGTATGCATGTGCGAAAGTCTTCACGGTTCTAGCAATCGGTCCTTGCTTCACGTTGGTCGAATGGCAAAGGCCACCATTCTTGAGCATCGCAAATCTTTCTGGCAACCCACCTGCGGTTTCCGCGGGCCTCGGTATTGGCGTACGATCTACTGCACCGATGCAAGATCCCGTTCACAAGAGTCCTAACCCCCGATCCCGCAAGAAACGCAAAACGGTCCGCGATACTGGTAAGAGAATGTTCCGCGTGTTTATACAACACTTGAACTGATGTCGTTCAGGTCTATCTGGAATGCCTCTGCCTACGGTCCACTACAATGGAGAGCGCATATGCAAAGAGGACTGGCGTAAATTTACGCCCTTCTTCCTGAAGGCCCTTCAAATCACGTCATCCGAGTTGGGCGTCATGTTGAAGCCGTCCTTCATCAGATTCCCAAGTACACCTCATCGGCCGACTAAAGCGTCCATTGTAAGTATTTGTCTTGGCCTGAGATAAATCTCGATATGCTGAATCTGGAAACTTTGCAGAGACAGGCAGAGAAATCCTTCGTCGAAGGGTAGCGTCGTTGGAGCGAGACGCCGAAGAGGCCATGACTGAACCCCCTTCACCAAAAGAGAAGTTCGCTGCGTATATTCCTCGCCCAGCCCAGCCTGACAAGAAGGTGCACATGACCCGCGCGCAAACGCAAAAGGAACAGGCAGTGTCGTCTTCTGGAGATCCATTTAGTCACAGAAATCAAGACGCCTCCCAAGACCCTGTTACCCCTACTCCTGGAAGCACCTTCGACCAGCAAGAATCACCACTTTCGCCCAATGATAACGGTAGAGCTCGCGAGCAGAATTCGCCGACTGCTCGTAGAGGCAGCTCTTCAGGATCCTCTTACTCGCGGCCAGCTACATCCCCACGAGGTCCGCGTCCTCCGCGTACTTCCCGTGGACCACAATCTGGCTCAACTTCAAACATCGGAGAGCGTTTAAAGAATCCTTTTCATATCACCCTTGGCACCGAAGAATCTCAAATTTCGTCGTCTTCGGTCACTGGCGCATCTTCACCTCCGGCGCCCCCTCCTTCAAGTGCTTCCTCGCAGCCCGATGACAGCGGCTGTCCCGAATTTAGTTCAGGTGCTCCACCCGGACCTGAGGAGGCGGAGTCTTCCACTTCGGCTTTACACCCATCCGATTCACTAGTTAATAAACCTTCGCAGCGGCCACGGAAGCATCGTAAGTAGTCCTTGCCGTCGCAGCGCTTGGTCCATGTACTAGTTCTGTATCTTCCAATATGTCTCTCAACACCCCTAGCGTATGCATCTTGTAGCCTGTGAATGTAATGAGATTGCTGAGTCGAGCATATGTCACACTGTATTTCTACATGGTATCTGAAGGTCAGATGAATACAGCAAAGAGTTTGCATAAAATGTTATTGATTTGACAACAGTGAACAATGACAAGTATTCATCTACAACGAGCAACAATCTACAGTACCCCATTTTGTGCAGAACTATGAACAAACACATACGCTACACACTGCACTCGCGGGACTAGTCACCACGGGTATACCGCCTCAACCCTCCCCGCCGCCCTCATCCTCGCTGTCCCACGCGCCCAATCCAAGCCCCAAATCGCGCACGCTCGACACCGCCATCAGCAGCGGGTGATTCTGCTCCAGCATACCCAAAAACCGCGCCATATCCTCCAGCGCGAACTCTTCCATCTCCTCGAGAAGTGCGAGATCCTCGCGCTCGTCCGCAATCTCCGCGAGCCCGCGCCCGCCCCGCGCCTTGCGCTTCTCCGCGAACGCGTGCAACTGTCGTTGTGTTGCGGCGATCGCGCCTGCTTGCAGCTCGTCGGACAGCGCAGTGCGCCCGCCGAGCACGAGCATGCTGTCTGCGAGGCACTTGTACAGCGATGCGAGGAAGGACGCGTCGGTCTCATTGGAGATGCAGTTGATCACCTGTGAGAACGTCGCGGACACCATCTGATTCGTGAGCGTGTTGCTCTGTTTGCCGCATGCAATCAGCATCGGGATGATCCTGCGTGGTGCATGTTAGTATATGGATCAAGAAGCAACGGTAATACTCACATGGCAGCAGCCTCACGGACGCCCTCATGTAAGTAGAACCGTAGCGACGGTAGGACGAGTTCGAGGCACTGCGGGAGGTATGGCGAGAACGCCGCTCCAAGGGTCGAAGTGTAAATCACGAGTGTCTCGAATGCCTGGCACTTCTCGTCAATTGCCGATGTGCGGATTGTCACCGCACGCCCGTCGAGCTGAATCGTCTCCCAGCCTTCCTTCTCCTCGGGCGTGTCCTCGTCATCTGGCCAGCTCTTATTAGATGCGAGAGCGACAAGGCTGTAGCTTTACTCACAGTAGATCGAGACGTCTGCCTTGACACTGGCAGCCTGCAGGAGCGGGGGCATCACGACGGGGAGGTACGGCTCAAACTCGGGACCCATGGCCTGGCAGACCTTGGCCCACGTCGCGATCAAGTAATGCGGCAGCATGCTGTCGCCCGGGTCAACGGGGCTGTCTGCAGGACGCAATCGAGCATGAGATCTCCGCGCATCGAAAGATAGACATAAATAACCTTACTCTGCAAATGTACGAGTAACTCCACCAGAGTCGCGGAGTCCCCACGGAATACGTCGCGGCCGACGGCAATAGCTGTAGGTGTAGATCGGCTCAGCCAATGCTGATCAGAGCTGTCGGCAATATTGAAGACGCACCGATCAAACCTGCACATTCCATTGCCTTCGCCCTCAACTTACGGTACTCGGTGCCGTTCGCATTGCGCAGTACGTTCAGCAGAAGGGGCATGATCGATGAATAGTGCTACCCCACTCAGGTCATTATATGCGCTGCCTATACAAAGAACGCCACTCACCTTTGCGAATGTCGCCTCGCTAGCGTCGGCAACCATCGCGAGCGTCGTAACCGCCTGCTCCTGTACGTACCGCTTGACCTGTCGTCCGTCGCTGTTGGCCGGGTTCAACAGCTTCAGCAGACGCTCGACTATCGGGTCGAGGTACGGCACGAGTGTGTCGCGTTCGACGCCCTCACAGAAGTTGATGAGAGCGGCGGCGGCATGGGAGTGTACGCTGGCGTAAGGTTAGAGAGGGTGTCCTCGCGGACAGAAGGCACGCACCGAGGCTCGGGCGCTTCGAGAGCGGGAATAAGGACCGAGAAAAGCTGTTGATGGTATTCTGCTTGGATAACCTCCTGAAGTCGGGTGTGAGAAAGAAACGTTAGCGCAGCGAAAGGTGATCGACTCACGTCGAGATCTGTGCATAGTTGGCCACTGCCATGCTTGTTAGTATGAAGGAATACTGAAAACGAAGGGCACATACACGCAGTGGCATGCCGCATATCGGACACGTGGATATGGGTCATTGAAAAGTGGGAGTATAAGCCTGAAAAAGTCAGACGGACTGCAAGGGTCGACGGCTTCATAGAAACTTACTGCACGACCTTTCCTAACTCATTTTGCAGAATCTATGCGCCAAGTTGTAAGCTCCACTCAATCCGACAGGTATAGCGACGTACCTTGCTAGTTCCCTCAGCCACGGCCGCAATGGCCATGAGCCCCGCATGACGCAACTTCCAATCATGCGATGCAAGCATACCGGGGATCTCCTGGAACGCAGCGGGCAGGACCGTCTTGCCGCCCACCGCACACGCGAGGCGGTCGAGCGCTTGTTCGTACACACGCGGGTACGTGTCGTCAGTCGGATCTTCCGCGGGCTAGAAGCACAGGCAAGCCAACGCACGACCTGGATCAACGTCATCCTCACGCTCGGCAGTCAGGGAGCACACGCACATCGGCTTCGAGCCATTCCTCGAGCTCGTCGTCCCGCAGCATGCCCATCCCGCCCAGACATGCGCGTACGACTGCATTCACCCACCCGTCCGCGCGGCGCACGAGCGCGGGTTTCGCCTCGCTGAGGCTGATCATGAATTCGAGTGCGGCTTTACGCGCTTCCTCTGCTTCTTCATCTGGTTCGACTTCGCGGTCAACCTCCTTCCCGTTGCTGTTCCCAGGCGGTGGGAATACGAAACTGCTACCACCCCCAGGGAAGGGGCGCGCTACGGTGGGCGTAGGTCCTGGGTCCGCTGACGGAAGGATCAGAGCGGGGAGGAAGGTGAGCAGCGCGGGGAGGTGCGGCGCAAACAGAGAAGCGTTGGAAGTAGCGAGTGGCGTCAGCGTGTTGAGGAATGCGGGAAGTTGCGAATGTGGGAGTGCCGGCAGCGTTTCGAGCATAGGGTACATCAGCGAGAGAGACTGCGCAGCCTGATGCGCGTCACAGGAAGTGAGATATGCGACTGCTGCGCGAAGACCTGCGTGTCGGACCTGTTTCGAGTAAAGATTGGTAGATGGTAAAGAATGAGCTGAATGTGATACGCACCTCGATGCTTTCTGGGTCCTGCAACCCCTTCTGCAACACAGTAAGGACGGCATCGGTCTGCAGGTCCATGACGAGATTTGAGCAGCCGGCAAAGGCCCTGTACGCGCTTTCTCGCGCGTTCGCGTCGGCGCTCTGGGCCATGCCGAACGCTTGAGCTTGCAGCGCATGCCACGGTCGACCGCGGCTCATTGAATTATTTGCGAGATCGCAGATGGTGTCGACGGCCTTACGCCGTACGACCTGAGCGGGCTCATGAGAGAGCGAGTGAAGCAAAAGGCGTTCGAGAGTCGTGAGGGTTTGTGAGGATAGATGGTCGTAGAGAGTCAGGCGTGTGGATTTGCCACTTTGACTGGATGAGGAGCGGAACAGCAGGCGGCGAAGGAGCACCAGAGAAAATGAACGCATCTGAGAAAGACTATCAGTGCGAACAGATAGAGATACCTAGGGCTTACGCACCACCTCGGTCGCGGCGGACGTCGCGAATTGCGCTAGCGCAAGAAGGTAAACCTCAGGCGTCTGTGCAAGCCGCTCGTTCACCGCAGTTTCCGCTCTACGCGCAGTAAATAGTATGCCGTGAGTATAGCGGGGTAATTGTATGCGCGGCAAACATACGCTGTGCGAATCTCATTGTCTCCTAGGACGAGATTTGAGAGTATCTGGGTGAGCTCTGCCGTGACTTCTGCAGGCACGACGGGGTCCATGGCTGCGAAATGCTATCGATAGCCCTATGTCGAGATGGCGGGACATTCAGCGACGCCACAGACCCGATAAAGTCGCGAGTGGTGTGCTTACCTGTCCGCAGCACTGATTCCAGAGCGTCGCGCAAGAACAACAAGAGACACGCGTTCCGTCTGAAGGAGTGAGTAGATGAGGAGGAGGTGTTGGAAGAGGAGGAGGAGGGAGGAGGAAGGATGGTGCGGCGTTGCCCAAATCTCGACCAATCTATTCGCAGTGGCTGATCGTCCACCAATCGGTGGCTGTGTCGCCCCGCTTGGTCTCGGCAATTTCCCCCAAGGCTCTTTGCTCTTCGCCTCTCCTTCCACTCGTTCGCTGCTAAAGCTGGCTTTGCTCGCCGACTGCCAGCTTTCAAAGCGCCTTCTATGACAGGTGTCGTCTCCATTTGCATAGTCCAAGTCACAGGATCCCCTATGCAGCGCCCAAGCTGTCCTTATGCGTCGTTCTTATCCTGTCTATCCGCGGAGAACGCGCGTCTGGCGGTAGTGAGTTGTCTCCGGTACCCCACGCCATGCAGCATTCTCCAAAGAGCAACACATCACTAGCAGCCCGAGCTCCTGCTAAGCTAAATCTTTTCCTTCACGTTACAGGCCGCCGCGCCGATGGATACCACTTCCTTCAGACCGCGTTCGAGATCCTCACATACCACGACCACCTCATCTTCTCTCTCCGAGACGACGACCGCATTACGCTGTCCTGCGTCCGATCCTGCGACGCTTCGTTGATCGATGATGCAGCGATTGCAGCGCTGGACAGCCCCGACAACCTCGTTCTCAAAGCCGCACGGCTTCTCCGTTCGCACTACACCTTATCACAGGGCGCTGATATCGTCCTCCACAAGCGCATCCCTATCGGAGGCGGCCTGGGTGGCGGCAGCGCAGACGCTGCTGCAACGCTGATCGCCCTCAACCGTCTGTGGGGCGTCAATGCCCCGACCCAAGACCTTCTTCCGCTGGCGAAGGCACTCGGTGCTGATGTACCTGTGCAATTGGAGGCGCGTCCGTCGTGGGGTGTTGGCGTAGGCTCCGACCTCACGCCTCTGGACCTTCCTTCCCGCTGGTTCCTCGTCATCTTCCCCTCCACCGTCGTCACCACGGGCGCCATCTTCCATGACCCGCGTCTGAAGCGCGATACGGTCCCTATCACCTTAGAGCAGTATCTCTCCGGCGCGGAGACGCGGAATGACCTCGAGCCTGTGGTCGCAGCCCGCGCGCCGAGCGTCACGCAGGCATTGGCGTGGCTAGGGCAATTCGGGCCTGCACGGATGAGCGGGGCGGGGAGCTGTGTTTTCATGCAGTTCGACCAAGAGAGTGAGGCGAGGGATGTGTTGCGGCAGGTTCCCGGTGGGTGGGGCGCGTTCGTGAGCGCCAGTGCTCGGGACTGGCATCACCTCAAAGATTGACAAGTATATTCTGGTTGTCGATGCTTCGCACTCAGGCATTTACATGTACTATACATATGTAGTTCTCTTCTTTCGATGGGACAAATTTGAGGTATCCAGGATCTCCTGTTTTTCATCAGTGTTGGAGGATAAGGCCCAAAGGCCGGTGAACGGCACGACCCGCTACCAATTTTCCCCAGACTCGATTGACACGACTAGTAGCCTCCGTCGACACGACAATTTCAACGCACTGTGCTGTCGACGGGTCAATGATAAACATACTTAGAGGGTATCTTGTGTCCACATGTAGATTTTTCACTGATATGACATGCCGCAGAATATAACAGTCTACTTGTCCAACAGGTGGACCATAGTCATATGGTACAGCGAAACGTGGACCTTTCGCGTCTGCGACTCCCGATAGGCCAACCATTGGCAGCAGTCAGCTTGCTCTCGAGCTTCTGCACGTCATCCTCCGACTTGCCGCGACGCCATCACGCGCGCCTGGTTTGGCTGGTTCGTGAGCAGCTGCATGCAGCCCCGATACGCGTGATTTCCTAGTCGACAAGCAGCGCGCGGATTGCGTCGACACGCGACTGCTACACGTCGTGGCACGCATCCGTCAGCGTGCCTCGCCGGTCGATAGGTCCCCGTCGAGCATGATCGTCTTGGTTGTGTGTCACGCTCTTGATGTTCACGGCAGGGACGGTTATAGGGAGGCGTCAGAATGTCTCGATGCCCCTGTCCTACTCGTATATGGATGTGGGTCAGCCTCATGTGAGTAGAGGGTGTGTACATAGGCGACGAACCGTGGACCTTTCCTTTCGCTCGCGTCTGCGACTCCCGACAGCCCAACCATAGGTAAGTAAGCTCGCCCTCGAGCTTCTGCACATCCGCGTCATCCTCCAACTTGACAACCTTGCCCTCCAGATGCTTCTTCTGGCGCACCGGCGCCACCGCGTCCGTCGGGGCGCCATCATGGGCACCTGGTTTGGCTGGTTCGTGAGCAGCTGTATGCGGCCCCGATGTGAGAGATTCATAATTGACAAGCACGGTCCCTGCCTTGATCACGGGCAAGTTCGTTGTTCCAGCTCGTGAGCGCGCAGATCGCGGCGACGCTTGAGTGCTACACATTGTGGTATACATCTGTCAGTGGGTCTCGCTGGTCAACTGGGCTCCGCATAACAGGTCGTAGTCTGCCCCGTGCGGGTGGACGGGCGGGCGCAGCTTTCGTATTGACGATATCGTCCGGGGGGAGTGCACACGGTCGCTAGGCCTCAACATCAGCCTTCAGACAGGGGATGCTGAAAGACGAGGAAGTCGTGCGCTACGGTATCTGCAGAAGCATGAGTGTGCTGCAATCTTGGAATCAGAGACATCATTGTAGAGGAGGTCCATGGACCGCTGGCGTGGCAATTTAAGGCAAGCGTGTGAATTTAGAGGTCTTTTGCAAAAATATAGTAGAAACGGCAAAACGAGTGTCCGCAAGACCCAGCTACCTAAAGGTAGCGGGAATGATCTTGCCAGTCTTCTTGTACTCGGGATTGTTAGTTTCCAAGATCTGAAGGGGTGGAGAGGTGTCAGAATTCTATAGAGAGAAGATGCAAGGGTATCTGACCTCCTCGCCCTCAAATCAAGGACAACAGGTTTGCGGTCCTGGACAATGACTCGCAGGTTTGAGAAGTGGGACGCAAGTGTTATTGAACTGTGAACCGACGCATCCACGTCAACCACCACCGCGCCATCCTTCAGATCTTCCAATCGAAGCCTAAGATCCATTGAGTACAGATGGAAGGCTTGGTCCAGTGGTGCCCACCCTTCCAATGTCGCGATAGGTGGTAGAAGGGCCCGAGTACTTATACGTGGCAAAACTCACGCGAAGAAACTAACGGCATTTGCAGGCCGCTGTTGCCTCGAACCCACTTTAATGCAGTTTACGGTGGGTAGAGCGAGAGAACATAAGTAAGAGGCCCGGGCTCGATGACTCGGAGGAGCTGAGGACGATGATCAGGCACGATCACTTCGCTTGCGGCGCCGAGCGGCAAGGACTCGGAGCGGCAAGTTAACTTTCGAACTTGTTCAGCGAGCTGTAAGCCCTGCGACAAACCAACCGTTCAATATATGCCCGGATGTAACCTTGCGTGATGTTACATTTGCTACATTACTAGTATGAAAACCTGAAAGCGAAAGAATAGCAGGTTGTAAGTTGGGGTCTTAGTCCCAATTGCCGTGACCCGCGAATCCAGTTCCAAATCCTCGCGATTGTCCTCCTCTCCTCCTTGCAGCCATTCCAGCTCGCTCTTCCCGATGAAGAGAACTGATAACGGTGTGTTTGTCCACAAGCTTGACCATGATCATGATCAGATATAGTGTACACTAAAGACGAAACCACTTACATCGTTGAGCAGATTGGCTGATTTCGTCAAGGTCGATAGGTACGCCGTCAACTGGACGTCTTCGTATTCCTATAGCAGAATTAGAAATGAACCAACATGGAGATAGGAAAGCTTTCCTACCGTATCAAACTCTTCACGGAAGGCCTTGTTTTCGCTTGCTGGGAGAGACGCAATCAACGCTGACAGGGATCGCAGAGTTGCGTGGTCTTTTGGCGTGCTACCTACAGAAGAAAATGATGAGCAAAGCAAAGAACTGCGGCATGTCGAATACTGACCAGCGATCACATCCTTGACATACTGAACAAGGACAGCGATCCGGTCGTGCAGCATCTTCACGGCAGCTCGTTGGGTCTGTAGATGTGCTTCAACTGAGGTGGAAAAGAGTTAGGTCGGACAAGTTATGAGAACTAGAGTGCTCACGGCTTGTGCCTCCTTCTCCTCCTCTTGCTGTCCAATCCACAGCGATACGTTCTGCTTCGCCAGTTTCCACGCTAAAGGGTGCTTCGATAAAGACAGACCGAGAGGACCTATTACGCATCTCCACGGTGGGTTCGTAAGCTTTGAGAGGCAAGTTCTGTGCGGTGACGTCTGAGGTCCCTGCCGACGCCGAGGGTTGCAAGAGCAAGAGAAGAGGGGTTGAGCTGTATGCAGTGAACTATCGCAGAGGCCGTGAGTTGTTGGTCGGCTTTAGTGAAGAAAGATATGCACCTGTTCATGGAGAGCGATGTGTCGTGATATGGGTACGGTAGCAACTGTGTACCATCCAATGAATTCTAGAGAAGGGAAGACCTGTTTATCTGTAGGAGGTTTAGGCGATGATCAAGTGGATAATTAGGCATGTGGCGTACATTGATCTCTTCTCGAAACAAGAAAGCCATGGTCAACCTTCTCATCGGCATCGACAGCCAGCTCAAAGCTATTCACGACGTCTACTTCGCGGCCATTCTGAGTGCCCAGCAAGGCGCCAAGGACTGATTGAGAGTGACAACGGAGTGTACAACAGGATATCGAAGAGCATACCGAATGGCTGACTCGATCTTGTCTGCAATCTCAAGCGCGTCAGATGTTCCGATATGTTGAGGATGGGGAGAGGGTGTCTGCGATGGTGTGGTCGAAATGCTGAAGATCACACTCGTGGGGACTCCACGTACAATGAGAGGGATAAACCTGATACCGTACTGGGCGGCAGGACCACTGGAAGGTCGTCTGTATCCATGGTGCTCATATTGCGTCTCAAGGCTTGTATCGGGGATAAACGAGAAGATGAGGACGGCTAAGTATCCACGAACCTGAGCAAGGAATAATGGCGAACAAGGTCGACGCGTCGCGCACCACATTAGGCAGCGTACTCTCAGGCGTCTATGATAAAGGTGGTGCAAAAATCATCCACATTTGTGGCTCGAACCCGGGAACATCGTCAACATTAGTGAGCGCGTTATCATTGACCGACGAATTGATCGCCAGTCAGAGGCATCGCTAAGGACTTGCTCTACCAACTGAGCTAAATGGGATCTTACAATTGAAATCTATAGCCGGACTAAGTGCAAGTCATTTCTCTAATCCGACCTTGACGCGTCTCGCCCGGCCCTGAAGTGCATTTCTCAGTGCGGCGACGCGTCGCATCCTCCGACACTTTTACCCTCTCATTGCTCCTCCCAACATGTCTGGTTTCGACGCAGATCGTGTCTACTCTGTTGCTGTGCATGACGCACCAGCTGCTGCGAACCCGGATTCCCCCTCAGAGACAGAGCAGCTATTGCTCGACTTCTTGCTGAAATACCGCCTTGGAGGAGAGTTCATATATAGGTAGGTCGTGAAGAGTGCATAAAAATGACTAGACTGATGCATTCACACTCTAAGGGACAAACTTCGAGCGAATCTACTTCTGAAGCAGTATCAGCTAGAGGTCGACCTGCGACACGTCGGCTTGTACAACGACGAGCTGGCCCACGCAATACAAGACAGACCAGCCGATGTGCTTCCGTTGGTACGTCACTGTTGTACATCGCGTCCGCTTTTTGGAAATAGACGCGTTTTCAGTTTGAGAACGCGGCTACAAGGGCCTCTCGGGCCATTCTCTTTCCTTTGGCGAATCGCGACGGTGGTGACGAACGAGCAGAAGCCTCCATGTCATCAATACCCAAGATCCAGGTCACAATCCATTCTGGCCTCAACATGCTTCAGTTCCGCGACCTGACTGCGGAGAAAACCAACAAGCTAGTCCGCATACCCGGAATTGTGATATCTGCATCTGTCCTTTCTTCGCGTGCCACCAAACTTCACCTCCAATGCCGTGCTTGCCGCTCCCCAAAGATCATATATCCTTCGGGAGGCCTCGGTGGTCTAGGTGGAGGTTCTGATAGAGGGTTGCCGCGAGTTTGTGATGCACCAGATCCCGACGGCCAGAAGAAAGATTGTCCGCTCGACCCATACCTCATCATACATTCGAAGTCGACGTTTTCTGATCACCAAGTGCTCAAACTACAGGAAGCTCCTGACATGGTGCCTGTGGGAGAGCTGCCCAAACACATTGTTCTGTCGGCGGATCGATACCTTACTGGACAAGTAGTGCCTGGTTCGAGGGTCATTGCGACCGGCATGTACTCAGCGTTCCAAACGGCGAAGAATGTAGGTTCTTGATGTTAGCGTATGTTACTCGTTTCTAACTGGAATCAAGAAATCGGCCGGGGCAGCGGCACTCCGTACGCCATACATCCGCCTTGTACACTTGGAGATGTCTTCTCCCACTGCTGGTGCGGGCGGATTAAACCCATTCGGGCTGCAGTTCACCCCGGAGGAAGAAGAGGAGTTTGGTGAGATGGCCAGAAGCGATGGATTCTACGAGCGCTTTGCAAAGAGTGTGGCGCCGAGTATTTTCGGTAGTCTTGGTGCGTCGTCTCCTTGCCCAACAGTGAGAGGTGGATATCTAATTGCATTTTCAGATATCAAGAAAGCCATTACATGCTTGTTGTTCGGAGGCTCGAAGAAGATTCTTCCAGATGGAATACGATTGCGAGGCGACATCAACGTCCTGCTCTTAGGCGATCCTGGTACCGCCAAGAGTCAACTGCTGAAATTCGTCGAAAAGGTAATGATCAACCAAGTCTTCATATGCATTGGCGTATTGATTGACTCGTATATATCAGGTCGCGCCCATTGCCGTGTACACGTCAGGAAAGGGATCTAGTGCCGCCGGTCTCACAGCGTCCGTTCAGCGTGATCCCGTTTCGGTATGTGTCTATGACAGTCGTTACAAGCATTAGCTGATAGGCCATTTCAGCGAGAGTTCTATCTAGAGGGCGGCGCCATGGTTCTTGCGGACACTGGTGTCGTGTGCATCGACGAGTTCGACAAGATGAGAGATGAGGATCGTGTAGCAATTCACGAGGCTATGGAACAACAGACTATCTCTATCGCGAAGGCCGGTATCACCACCGTCCTGAACTCGCGAACAAGCGTTCTCGCTGCCGCAAATCCCGTCTGGGGACGATACGACGAAGGTCGAAGTCCTGGCGAAGTAGGCTTTCCTTGAGTGTGCAATGGTCGCTTGTGTTGACTGGTCTTCAGAACATCGACTTCCAAACGACTATCTTGTCTCGTTTCGACATGATCTTCATCGTGAAGGATGAACATAATGAGCAACGGGACAGGGTATGGCTTCATCCATCATTGTCTTCGGTAATCATTAACGGCTTGCCTGCAGTTGATCGCGAAGCACGTTATGAACATCCATATGAACCGACCAAATCAGAATGCGGACGAGAATGGGGAGGTCGTTGGCGAAATTGACATCGACAAAATGAAGCGTTACATCTCATATTGCAAAGCGTACGTAGCTGCATGCTTATTCTAGGTGTCTCTTCTAACGCTAGGTCGTCTTCAGGAAATGTGCACCGCGTCTCTCCCCCGATGCACAGGAAATGCTGAGCAGCCATTTCGTGAGCCTGCGTAAGCAAGTGCAGGATGTCGAGCGGGATAACGATGAGCGTAGCTCTATTCCCATCACCGTTCGGTATGTCTCTCCAGTTCGACAATCTAGACCTCCAACTCACCATGTTACGACAGACAATTGGAGGCCATCATCCGTATATCGGAGTCGCTCGCCAAACTTACTCTCTGTCCAACGGTGCAAATTCACCACGTGGAGGAAGCCATCCGGTTGTTCAAATTCTCCACCATGGATGCTGTATCGGCAGGGTCTGTAGAGGGTCTGTCTCGCGGGCAGCTCAACGACGAAATTCAGAAGATAGAGAAGGAAATCCGGAGGCGACTGCCAGTCGGTTGGAGCACCAGCTACCAAAGCTTGGTCAAAGAGTTCGTCCAGCAACAAGGGTACTCCAGCCATGCTCTGGAACGCACGCTGTTCGTCATGGAGAAGCGTGAGATCGTCCGATTCTCTGGTCAGGTTAGTGATTTAAATTCTTGTAGACTATTGGAATGAGATGCTGATGTAGCTACTGCGTTTCTAGAAAAAGGTCGTGCATAGGTCAGTCTATATCCCTATTGTTGTATTTTCTGCATGCTCAAGCGGTTTTCCACAGAGTGGGTGTCTGATTTGGTTTCCCTTTTATCCGGTGGTCTTGCTTTCTGTACATTACCTATATCATACCTGTTTGTACCATCGTTGCGCGCGATCGTGTATGCTCTTGAACTATCAATGTCAACTCGGAAGTTACAGTTGCGCCGTTCAGTGAGTGTGCTATCAATAATAAAGACACCCAACAAAAATGTAGCCCGCCTAGCTCAATCGGATAGAGCGTCAGACTCTTAAGGCGGGTTGATTCCTCCCATTGGAATCTGAAGGCTGCGAGTTCGACCCTCGCGGTGGGCTAATCGTTGTGTAGCTCGATGAGTACCTTTTTATTAGCGCTCTGTTTTATATATGTACTATGCAAAGTTGTTCCTACTATAACGGGGCATTGAGCAATTCATTTGGGCCTATCCTGATGCAGCAAATGGGTCGCGAGATGAGTAGTTGCATTCGCGCACAGTGAATCAATGTCCCCCAGTCCCACCTGTCAAATTTTACACAACAGTTGTACTCGTCGTCGACTCTGCTCAGTCATGTCCGACATTACTGGTACTCGAGGCCTTGAGGGCAGGATCTCAAAATTGCCCCATCGTCAATGCCAAATCGCCTCCCCGAAATATTCCGAGACACCGTGACCGACTCTGTCAGCCTTCGCCTATGAACACTGAATACCAACGACGCTTATAATGATCATTTGAATTACGGAGCTTTCCCGTATGCGGGTGCCCATCCAAGTCGCTAGTTCCCCCGCACAGATAGCATCTCAGGCGGAAATAGCAGCCATTCCACAGCCTCAACCGACCAGCACCAGACGATAGGCGTGGATGCATGCCCGTGCCGAGCACGATGCCGTTCGTGCGTGGTCAAATTCGTATACCGCGGCCCGCACGGGAGGACGGCCAGCTCGAATGCCCATTCAAATTTGCCTTTTCCAAGCCCGACCCCCTCCATGGCCTGATCTTCGGTGTGCCGACTCGGACACCCGCGTGGCTGGTGCGAAGTCATATATCAAAGCTGAAGGGGTGGAGAAAGCGCCGAGAGAGGTAGAACTCGGCACAGCATCGGGCTTGCCGCCTGCACGGCCAATTCGGATTGTAGCCCCCGAGCTCTCGACTGCGTGCTCGAATTCAATGGTGCTTAGTCCAAGAATTCCCAACCCCGTTTTCACCGAGAGTGGTATTAGATGGAGGCGATAGACTGCGTATCCGAGAAGGATGACGCTCGTCTATAGGACGCATTATCAATAACCTCTCGTGGCTGTACGTTGCGTAGGTGGATATCCTCAGGTGATTTTGATCTTGCGAATTAACACCCCTAAGATCTGGTAAACACCTCGCTTCAAACAAAGAGTATGGGTACCAATGTTGTTTAAAAGATCTACCGTTGAATACTTGTATCAGTACTTGACAAGATGTGGGAAGCTCTGAGAAGCTATGTATGCCCGTCGTGAAGGCATCATGTGCGATTGAGCGCGCGTGCTACTCCTCGGCGAGTGGCTATCGAAATAGCGGAGAGTTTCGGGTGGATCGTGTCGGAAGATGCATATGATCTCCCTGTGCCTTTGCCAACCACACCATCCGACGACTGACCACGCCTTGCCTGCATTGCGGGCGATCTAGAAACCCAGATGAGGCATGGTCTAGATGGCACTCCCCCCAAGCTCTGGTTAGTAAAACCGTCCCGCATCGGTGGTAAATGCACGAGATCCCAGCGACCCTCGGGGCGGGTTTGCACCACGCATATCCGGTGCGGAGGGAGCACACCGATTGCGTGAATGGAGAGTGATTTCAGGGGAGGTTTCTCATCCTCTCTATCCCCTCTCGCTGGCGCGTTCGCATTTCTGCAGTGAACAAGTGGCATACCACTCATGTGAACCGTATGCCAGTGCATGAGTATGGCCGTGCAGGCCGACATGGTCCGCACCAGTAAGCACCGATCGTGATCGCCTACTAAAGGGTAGGGGGTGCGATGCATCTTTCTGTGATAGACGGGATCCCGTTTCCTCGGACGACCTTGCGGGCGATATTCTCCGCCTGATGGGCACTGTCAGCGTGTTCCTATGTGTACTCCACCGATGCCAACACTCACCGTAAATCACTTCTCCGACGACCTTGTTGCGTCCGCCTTCTCTCCAAGCTCCGCGAGATAGCTAGATGCATGGCTTGCAAATGTCAGGACAGAGCATTGTTTAGCGCTGTGAATCACATGACGGCCTTTCGAGTTGCTTGGGGAGTTTGTATCCGGTCTGAACGACATCGCCAGATCCGTTGGTCATGCCGTCTAGACTCTGAGTAAGACCCGAAGGATGCCGCTCAATTGCTTCATTGAGGCCAGCATGATTCAGCCTTCGTATGACCAGACACAGATGCTAATGCGACAAGCTATAGACGTTGTATTCAGATACATCGCCGAGGATCTGAGCGAGTCCATGTCGGTGGAAGGAACGGCTGGAAACACCCACGTAATTAGTGATCGAGATTGGATTTGAGCTCCGCGGTACTGTAGAGATCGGGAGCAGCAAAACCGACGACCAGAAGACGACGAGAGATGATGGCAAGGCGGAAGGAAACTTAGGCAATGCAACCGTCGGAGACCCATGGTGTGAAATTAGTAGCCACGAGCTAGCATGCGCCAGTGGGAGCTTCCTTTTTAGGGCAGTGGATCAAACTGGCGGCTAGTGAGAGGACTCAGCATGCACGACATGTGGACGTGGGTGTCCCCCTGTTCTAGCCATGCAGGCAAGCTCACGAGGAAGTTGAGCATGGCATCAGGTGATATGCCGCCGAGAGACGCCCAACAGAGCCCTTGGCGATGGATTAGGTGACACAGCGGGATGCTGACACGAACAACAAAAACCAACATGACGACACAAGAGCGAAATAATATAGCAAGTGATTGGGTAGCGACTACAAACCATACCAGCCAGCGGGCCGAGGACAATAGCGTCGATCGACGATACGAATAAGTAATATGCAAATTGAGGGTGTTAGGCCGCGGAGGTCGATGACCAAGTCGAAGACGTACCCGTTATTCAGGACTTGGGGTGGGCGGCGGTCGATCACAGGAGATCGTGGGGAGCCGGGAGGAGAGTCGGGAGGAGGTCGTCGAGGGCGGGGCTCGGTGGAGATGGTTGGCCGAGCAATGGAGAGATGCCGAGGAAGCCGACCGCCGACGCGGGAGGA
>SEOQ01000561.1:0-18870 GCA_004679275.1 Dentipellis fragilis
TGCCGATGTCCCCGCCTACACTCGTCCTCGATGGCGCCCCACCAGACCCCATCATGCTCGCCATGATGACCCCGACGTCGTCTGAGGACGGCTGGGCTACGAGTCCCGCCTGCGACCCACGCAGCATCATGTTCTCCACGATCTGGTTCTCCTCGAGCTGCTGGACGTGCCAGCGAAGACACCGCATCACCTGTTCGAACGTTTCTGCAGCGGATATACACGCGTCAAATGGGCATGCATCCTATACAGAATGGGTAGAGAACGCACGTTTTTCCTCCGCGGCCGTCT
Organism: Dentipellis fragilis; assembly: GCA_004679275.1. Taxonomy (NCBI): domain Eukaryota; kingdom Fungi; phylum Basidiomycota; class Agaricomycetes; order Russulales; family Hericiaceae; genus Dentipellis; species Dentipellis fragilis. The sequence goes on from SEOQ01000561.1 coordinate 289, forward strand.
TGGGCTTGGGGATCAGCACCGGCTTCGCCTCAGCTACTACCTCCTGCTCGCGCTGCTCGTGCAGCCGCAGCGCCGCCTCGATCTTGCCCTCGAACTCGCCCGGCGAGAGTTCCATATCCGACAGACTCGTCTCATCGGGGCCGTACTCGGTGTTGATCGACCCGCTCGGTGAGGCGGCGCGCAGCACTGGCGGGGCGTACGGGAGGTCGCCTGGGTGAGCAAAGTGCGCCTGTGACATCTCTTGCGGCGTATAGGGAGTGGGCAGAGGTGTGTGGCGGTAGGGAACGGTACTAGATTCGCTCGTCCGAAGTCGAACGACTCGGATAGCGACCCGGGTATGGTGCGGACTTACTGTGCGACAGATTAGATGACGAGACCTCTCGAGGGAAACAAGTGTTATAGAGCCAGGATGGACGCCCGGGATGAGAGTGGGAGAATGGACAAGTCGCGCCGCGACATGTCTTCAACTTTCAAGTTGCGGTCACGCAATCACTACACGACGGTAACCTTTCCACAGTGCGTGCACGAATTCACGCAAAGAATATATTCTACTCCAGTCACAAATTACAATGGCCATTTTTCTACATTATAAACAGTGTCATGGCTTCCTCGCTGCACTGTGCGTAGAAAGGGGAGATGTGTAGTTCATGTACGACACGCATCTGGGATCAGCTCATGAAGATAATGAAGGTGCTCCCTTCTCGGTGCACTGCAAATGCCTTCCACTTGCCTCCAAAATATGCCATACGTATCCGATGGTTTGGAAGGCTTCGCTTTGCCCTCCTTCGAGCCTAATCTTTGTGGGTTGCGATACGCATCTGCAGACGCATACCGTTGATCCATGAGCCAAAACAGCAACCCATAAGCAAAGCCCCACTCCTCCTTGTACGAGGTTGTCGGGTTGTAGATGCCTTCGTGGAAATCATAAAGAAATGCTCCCTTCTTTTCACGACACACATTATAGTTGCCCGTCCTCCATCCGCCCAGCGGTGCCCCCTTGATTTCCTGTCCATCCTGGAACCGAAAAAACACCCATGGCAACATCCAGATCAGGGCCTCAAGGCCGTGACGGTATGAACACTCGATTTTGCCGTCCCAATATTCGTCGCGCAGAAGTTCGAGAGCCATGAACAGAAGCGTCCCAGTTCGATGTCTGCGTTTGTCTTGTGAATGGCCCTCGACATGCGCAAGGTCCCAATCGCTCATCACTCCAGAATGCGTCGTCCTCCCGTCAGCCGTCGTCCTTCGCTCGACCATCAACTTGTCAAGACTGGGGCTTGAATGCGGCACGCCACGCTCCCAGAGTGCATAATTGCCTGGACATACGGGTGACGGAAGGAGAGTCTTGGTGAGTGAATGACGTCCGGGAAAAGCGCACGAGAAACACACATTGAACGCATTCTAACCAGGCCTCCAAGAACTCCCGTCCGATTAATGTCGTGATGGGGTACAGTCGACAGACGGCCGGGACGCGCGAAATCCGCGGTTTCGCTGGTCGTACTGTCACACTTTCCATGGCCAGTCTGTCCATTCGCAGAGCGCCAGTTCTAAGTGCAGACCTGATGTCGCTCCTTCCCCTGCTACTGTCGTGTTTATGTTTTGCTTGGGGGTTCAATGCGATGTTGGATCCCCAGCCCTCGAGCGTGAACCGTTGGAATGCAGCAAGTAGCACGAAAAAGCGCCGCAGATCCTGGATGAAGTTGATGCCTTCCGCCTGGATGGCAGCCTGCCGGTTGTACCATGCGACGTCGTCTGCGTGTACAGGCTGAAATGAGAGGTAAACTCGAGAGCAATTTCGAAACAGGACTGACCAATGACGAGTAAATTGATTGCATGATTCACAGCACCTGCACGCGACACCATCTCTGCTCCATACCTAGCGCACTGTACCGTAGATTTCAGACGCACTTCTGAGTCGTCCGTGTCGTCATCTATGCGCTTTCGTTTGGTTCCAGTGGACTCCCGAGCCGCGCAGCGCCCCGACTGCTCCGTGGCCGTCATAGTGGATTCTCGAACAGCGCAACGGGAGCCTTTCGAAGCCACGAGATCAGCTCATGTCGAATGTCACGCCTGCAGGACGTACCGGGTGATGTCTCCGTCCTCCGCTTTTTCTTGGCGGGTCCCCGCACGACTTCAGACTGCGGTCCCGCAGGATGCAGGTCCGCGACCTTAGCCAGTGCCGTCTTATACCTGGCCGGAAGGGGGGCCAGCTTTGTCTCGACACGCTGAAGCTCTCGGGAGTCCAGGATGTCTCGCCACTCGTAACCGTGCGTCAGCGACTTAGGGGCATACTTCTCAATGACTTTGTCCCAAGTCGCGTCTAGATGTTTTGATGTGCGCCGGGTAGCGACCAAAGATATGATGACGACGTCGGGTTTGTGAACAGGCTCTAGATTATCATAGGAGCCAGCGAGAATCTTCGGGTCGGTGCAGTGAAAGAGGAGTTGTAGATTGTCCGGGTTCTTGAGGTTCGGAATGTCGAGCGACTCGAGAGCTGTGTTACAGACTCTGATGAAATACGCATACCTTGCGCTGGCACAATCACACGTGTTTGAGCAGCTAGTCATTCGCGCGGGCAGGATAGCCAACCCCAAGGAAGTACTCACTATGCAGCCAGATCGTTTCTAATGTCGGCCCTCTTGGACACGTCGAGAACAGCTTGTACACAGTCCTGCAACAGGGTGTCCCCTTCGCCTTCATTGCGTTCGCTCTGACAGCGGACGAGACGATATCGGAGGACATCGTCTACCCCGCACCATATTTGTATGACGTCGTCGACCCTGTTGACCGTCATTATCGTTCAAAAACAATAATATTGGGAGAGTCTTACTTCAGTGTGGTAAAGCCATCGCTGCTCGCCTGAGAAGACGAGCCCATCTTGTTGTTGGATGGTGTCCGCAAGTGTTGAAACGTTGAAAGTTGAAGTTGCCATGTACGAGTATATCAGTTCGTTTACTGCGTCCGGATCGGGCGGTGCGGGCGGCGGGACCGGCCGGGAATTACTGAATGTGGCGGGGCCGGCGGAACTGGAGGAGGACAACGAAACTAACAATTTCAAGCTTGCGCAGTGTCGGCGTGGGTTGTGGTAAAAATCCCGTCCTGTATGGCGCAGGACATAATGTCCACGCTTCGGTTCTATGAGTCTATGGCAAGACAGAATTTGCGATACTGAGGGCGTTCGTACTGTCGATAAGGACGCGCGGAAGAGCTGGCATGGTGTCAATGTGTCAAACGAGGTACAGTCTGAAAGTGACTCACTTTCAACAGCTTCAAGCGCCTGGGCCACGAACTGTGTTACTGATCAAGATTCAAATTCCAAAATACAACAAGCAAACGCAGCAGAGCTAATGGGTGACTTGCCACAGCATAAAAAATATGATATGATATGTTTCGATCACTTTTGCCTTCCTTTTGGAGACGAGAAGATCAGTTTTAAGGAAGCCTATTGGCTGGCGGGCATTTGAAATGGGTCGAAAACATATCATAGAATAAAATCTATCCTGTGGCAAGTCATCCAATGCCGTGTCTGCAGAACATGATAGTTTGCGGTCCAGAGTCCAGGCGGCTCAAGACACTGGAATTCGGTGGGAGCATAGTACGCGGCGCGCTGGATGAGATCGGTAGACACGGCGTAATCGCTGACCTTCCTGTCAGCCGGAGTGCGGCGAGCAGTGGACTCGGGGATTTGTGCATGCATCTCACGAGATCTCCATCAGGATCGTAGGGAACGACAGGCGAGCATACAATCGCTTCCGCCTGGAGTATGGAACCATCCCATATATCCGATGTGGTGACTCAAGCGAGCACCATCTGCATGAACAGCCTTACGATGGCTGATCTATGCCTTTGTCACGGTCAGCGGATGACGAAGATGTATGTGGATGAGAGAAAACGCACCATCTGCACGAAATGGACGATCGGTTCGATGTAAATTGCCCACATATGGTCGTAGGCCCATTGACAAACTTCTCCCTGACTGCATTCCTGCATATATCGACATAAGCAGCGTCGAGATATTGAATGGGGCGTCAGATGACCGACCCAAAATCGCGATGGTCTTGAAACCCTAGCGAGCTGTGGATGGGTACTAAGCAAGTTCCCCATGTAATAGGGCACGGATTGAGATCGGCTGCTGTGCTGGCGGTTGGAATACATACACTGATGCCCCACCCACCCATAGGCATGCTCCGTCAGCGCGCTTCATCCGAGTCGGTCANCGAATCACCGACTGCCCATAGAGAGGCTCCCCGGGGGGGAAAAAAAATTTTGGGTCATACTGCATATGTCAGAATGCAAAGCCTCCAAGAATACAGGCCCAGTGCTCGCATTTGGAAAACAGCAAGGTTAAACATCGCCATCGCCATCGCCATCGCCGTCGAGCGTCGACGTCTTCTCTGCGTCCGTGCGGCTCGGCAGCAGTTCCCCGTCCCCTGTCCCCCGTCGCCGTCGCCGCCGCCGCCGCACGTCACACCGCCGACCGGTGCATATATGCGCCAGGCATGCAGGACTGTAATAGCCCACCGGTACCGGCACGAGTAAGAGACCCTGAACCGACCAATTTCTCAAGCCATTAAACAAGTCCACTGCGAAAACGAGCCACACACCAGCACCGACAGCAGTAGCAGTAGCAGTACCATACGCCTCGGCGTAGAAGAGCTCCCAGTAGCTCCGTCCTCCGGCGCATCATGGAGGCCCAAGACCGTCTTGCATCCAGGACGCCATGCACTGCAGCCAGGAATTCTAGATGAGGTGAAACGCGAGTGGCGGGCGCACTGCGCGAAGCTCCCGCCATGGGAGCCCGCGCCCCTTTTGTAGCCGCCTGTGCGCAAGAACCGCGGCACGGTCGAGGAGTTGGAAGTGCCGAGACCGAGACCGAGGAGAGTGATGCCGAAGCCGATGCGCGATGCGGTGTGATGCTGCGCGCTGTGAGCTGTGAGATGTGAGATGTGGAATGTGGAATGTGGAATGTAGGCGGTAGGACCATGGGGTAACTAGAGCGGGGCAGTGGACGTGGAATGCAGACATGCGTAGTAGAGCGTAAACATCGACGTCGGATGCTCCGGTCATGGCAGTGCCATCGCAAGAGCTGAGTCGTCCTGCGTTCCACAGGTACGGAAGCCATCCGAGTCGTCGACAAGAAGCCATCATAGTCTGGACTCGTCTCCGGACAATCGATCGCTGAGAAACGCCGTCCAGCAAAGGATTCGCACGCGTAACTGCCTTTAGAGCGCGCCGCGGCCGAAAGTAGGAGCGGCGACACATGTACAGAAGGGCGAGGAAGAAGTGTGCGGCACGACGATTTCGCGGATGATGCATATGAAGTCGCGGCTGCAGTCGTGGTTCAGGTTCCCCCGTCTGTCCCGTCTGTCAGATTTCAGGTTTCAGGTTTAGGTTTCCGGTGGCGGGGATTGGGCGGCGAGCTGTGAAGGAAATGTGAAATGCACCGCCACGCCGGTGGGTTTGTATTCTGAGGCGGAGGCAAAGTGTATCATTTGATAGCCATAAGCGTTGATGTCCACTATGCAGAACAGCGCTTCGGCCTTACAATGCCTGCATTCAAGATATATGCAGCTGCTCGAGAGTGTGTCTATAGAAGTAAACCTTGCACGAGCGGCCATCCGGACGATCGGTATATATGGGTTGGGTTGGGTTACACATCCGCACCATCCCACCTGGCGCACCGGTATCCCATACGGCCGGCCGCCCTGGTCGGACGCAATGCCTACGTGACGTCGACATCCATGTCTCGATGCCGCGATGTCAGCGAATACAGCGTGCGTGACGATCTGCGCGGGCACTTTGTCACGGCGGGCGGGGGATGGGTTGGGTTGGCGTTTGGGAGAGCGTTTAGGCAGTGCGGGGCGCGGGGACGGAGCAATGAATGCCCCGCGGGGAAAGGATCATCGCTGCCATGGGGAGCATGGCGAGGTGCGAGGTGAAAGGGTCCTGTAGGTTGTGTACGTGTGTGTACTGGTGCGTGTAGGCGGCGTGGCGTGGCGGTGGAGCGTTCATAGACGGCGCTTGAAGCTCGAAGCTCGAAGCTCGAAGAGCGCATGCCGTATGCCGAGATCGTATTCAGGTGTGTGTAGAGTTGTGCCGCAAGGTGCGACTGTATGTACTGTAGATGCAGCCGGGGCAGTTTGAAGATGAGAAGGTCCATACATAGCTCTCTTCCCTGCGAAGTCCTGGTACCGGTGTCGGAATCTCTTAATCACTGATCGCCCTGCGATGTTTGACGTAGTCCATAGNTGTCGGCGGAACTTCGCGTCCGGCATCCGGATGTGCTCCACTGTGTGCGCAGCGGGAGGTATGGCTGGCATGGGCGTGGGCAGTGGAGCGGAAGGGAAGACGAAGACGAAGAGGCAGGCGAGAGGGAGAGCAACTGAAGAGGGCAGACACGCTGATGGATTCGGATTCGGATTCGAATGTGCGCCACGGCCAGTCGGCACCTATGCCCTGCTCGCTCACGCATGCCCATATTCACCGAGCGAGCACGTCAGAGAAGCGTTGCAGCAGCCCAGCCGCCCTATGGCGATAATTGCACAGACGTCCCAGTCGTGGGACGGCACCATGGTGCAGCGCGGTCTCTGCGTCCGCGCCCATGTCCATGTCTGCGTCTGCGCTCGAAGTTACCCGATATGGGTGATGAGGCAGATTGCCTCCGAGTGCCCACGGCCGACAAAGGAGATCCCGGGTTGGCGGGGAAGCATATGCGGGCGCAGGTGCAGCAGATGTGGGGCGATAAAGTGTGCCGCGCTCAGGGCGGGACCTCCAGAAGGCATCGAGATGTGATGATGGTGCAGGGGGGCAAATGGAGCTGTCGACGGTCTTTGGGGACGTGCAGGACCGAGGTTCGAGGGAATAGGGCGCTTCGAGAAGGCGTTGCTAGATCAATGGACTCTGTCGTCTGCTGGGGGCATGTATGCACCGATCGACGGCTCCGGGGAAGTTCTTAGGCTTGAGTCTGGACCTGCCAGAAGGTTCAAATCCACATGGCTCTCTGCCATCCCAGCATCAGCGTGTTGACTCGTCGTCGATATCGGAATCAGTGTCTGTTGCAATGTCGTCCGTGGTAAGAGTCGTGGAACAACCAACGCACGGAGGACATACCGATTGTAAGTCATTCGCAATACTTCATGGAGCTTCCGGGACCATCTCTAGACATTTGCTGAGAGACTCGTTGAAGCCGATCGGCAACACTCTGACGTTGGTTGACATCTGCTAGTTCCAAGGTGAGTACTGCCCGCCGCACGATGTGGCAGAATGATCATGATCAATACTGACCGTCAAAAGGCCTCGAGGATTGCATCAATGAAATGCCTGAAGAGATGAGCGGGCAACAAGACATCTCGGACTGTAATTTCGCCACCGCTGTATGGGATGATGGAGGAAAGAAAACGAAACATTGAACGTACGTGGCACACCGAGGAAAGCAAATGCTGACATGACAGTAACTGAATTTGAAACGGCAACATCGTTGTGGTTCAAAAAGGTAAACCGCCTGCCAAATCTGTCAACTCAACATAATTCGTAAAAAAGGTCTACAGAGTAAGTGTGGTTATCTACGGCTTGTTTGATGGTACAAATATGTTACAGGGATGTTAGTAAGAGCTCCATGGATTCAGGCCACATCGTAAATGATATCTTCAGTCGTTATTCAGTATTTCGCGGGCACAGCACCGTCCTCGATCAGAGGTGCGAAGATGCCGTTCAGCACTCCAGCGAGCCGAATCCCACCCAAGGCCAGCAAGTGCTCCACCACCCACTCCTTCTCGATCCTGCCCGCATACTCAGGTGTGTCCAGCTCCAGGTAATCGTTCCGCCTGGGTCGGCCCGCGGCCTCGAAGTCACCCCAAAGCAGTTCGCGCATCTCCTCGTCGCCACACGACTGCCGCGGCACTCGAATTCATCGTGGTCGTGGTCATACTCCTCGTAAGCAGCGTGTCCGTACGGCGGCTCGTCCAGCTCCTTCGGCCACACGAGGTCGCAGTTCAGCTTGTGGATGGGCACGGCCCACGCGTACGGGCAGAGCGTGTCGTCGTCCGTCTCCTGCGCGGGCTGGCGGAGCGGGAACACGTCGAGCACCGCCTGTCCGAGCTGCGCGAGCCATCCTGCGCTCCGGCTCTTCGACGAGTCAGGGCAGTCGAGCCAACCCTCCACGTCGTCCTCCCACCGCGCCTTGAGGGCATTACCCACACCGACGCCCTCCCACATCAGTTTGCGGATGTATGGGTCGTAGATCGCGCCACGGAGCGCTGCTTCAACTGCGGGCACCGGCAGTGGGCGGGAGTAGTTCGAGGAGTGTGGGATCCCGCGGAGTGCCTTGGCAATGAGGAGTCCATCCCATAGCGAGTGCAAGTCTAGCAATTACATTCAACAAACGACGAAATGAAGGCGAGTTCACAACGTACTAGTCACCCGGCCGTCCCACGACACCTTATCCCCGTTCCCGCCGCGGTCACGCCCAGTAAGGTGCAACGGCTGGTGCATATCACCCACGAAATGGATCAGGAACTTCAGCGCCTCCTCCGCCTTGTCGACGTTCGCGCTCCACCGCAGACGTGCGCTGGCGCTCGCCTGCGCAGCNGCAGTGTCCTGCACGAAGTCCTCGAGGATCGTCGTGACGTTGCGGATCGCAGACAGTACATTCCCGCCGTCATGGCCCGCCCAGCCTTTGTCCCCGGGGAAGATGCACGTATCGGACGGATGGTCGCCTACGGCGCCGACGTAGTGCAGAGGCGCGGACCAGCGCATGCGGTATTTGAGACGGTCAGCCCAGGTCGAGGCTGGGGCGAGATAGCAGGTATCCGAGAAGCTGTCGGGGTACAGGATGGAACACAGCAGAGGGAGGACGGAGGGATGAAGGTGGATTTGAGCAATGGTTGCAACAATTTCGTGGCCTGTAGCAGAGTGTTCAGTTTATATTCGGTTACAGGTATGCACGGCAGGAGAGTGATTTCTAGACTATCCGGACATGGCGACATGGGATTGCGCGCCATGCACCGACGCCATAGCGAGACAGACGATAAGACGAATGGAACGCACCCTGCAGCTCCCCATGCTATAGCACGGGGTAAAGAGCCTAAGCCCACCAGCGCTGCGCCGCCAACGACAAGTCTGCTGAAACGCATGATAGTGGTGGTAAGAGATAACGCGTAGCACGCCGGCTATGCACGCTACGTGGTGGACTTATATACCACAAGGGAACAAGGATTCCCAAATGGCAACACAACAAACGTGGTCGTCAACGTCGTGAAGGGGGACCAAAGGGGAACGTGGGCGGCAGAAAGACAAAGGCCGTTAGAAACGGAAAGGACAGCCATTCTGTCGACCTCCGCGCCGCCAACAACAAAGACGCGCCCATTATGTAGCATGTGCACGTGACTCTCGTGGAAGGAGAGGCAAATTCAAGGGCTTCTCCCGCCTCGAGGGGGCGAAGATCTCGCTGCGATCAGTTGCTACCTCATACAGGGTACAGAGTATATATATTCCAGGTGTTACATGTCTATATAAATAGGGACAGGTGACCGCAGTCATGGGTGGCTGGTGGTGCTAGATAAATAAGGACGCGGCGTCCTCGGTGATTCATATGGATCTAGAGGTCTGTTCTGGTCAAAACAGGCCGTATATGATAGAATATGGGAAGGTGATAAAGCTTGAGGTAGAATACTCTAAATGCTGCTGAGATGTCACTGTAGAAATACTTGATTCGCGTACGTGGCGGAGTCAACATGCCTGCTCACCTTCACGAGCCTTGGTCGAAAGCACATCTAGTTCCAACCTCCCGGGCTGTCGTCGTCACTTCCAGCGGATGCCTCGATCTCACGGATAGTACGAAGAACGAGTTGTTCTGCTGCTTCCGATCTCGGAACGAGCCTGCACTTGAATGGTTTCGGTTGGCTGTCATGGAAATGCTTCAATAACAGTTGCATAACAGCATGAGCTCGCGTACCTAATGAAACCGTCGTAGTCGACATCGGGCTCAATTTCTACGCCCTCGTCGTCTACAGCCTTGACTATCCTGAATATGTGTAGGATGGATGCAATGTATATGAAGATAGAATTGTCCGCGAGATGCATGCCCGGGCAGATCCTACGGAGCAATGAAGTCACTCATGAACATGGAAGGCTACGTGAGTAATTAATTCAGAAGACGAACCGACGACCGAAGCCAAAAGCAGTCCAACTCGGGTCCTCCATCTTGTCCAGCGTCCGAAGCGCCCCAGCATCGTCGAGGAATCGCTCTGGCATGAATTCATGCGGGGAGTAGTATGTTCCCTCGTTATGAAGGATTGACCTAGCAAATAAATCAGATGAAAATGGTAGTTTATGAGTGGATTTTCAAACACGCACCAAATATTAGCATACAGAGTAGCACCTTTCTCAATGAAGAACCCATTGTAGATGTCGTTCTTCGTTACTCGGTGAGCCAGCCCTGGGGAGTTTATGACGTCAATGCGTACTGTCGTCCAGATGTGATGGTTGGTACCTAGAGGTACTGAAGGATTCCAACGCCAGACCTCTTTTATCAAAGCGTTGACATATGGCAGACGCGGGCGATCGTCGAGTGTGGGCAGGCGTGAAGAGGATGCATCAGGAGGATCAAGAAGGGCATCCAGCTCCGCCTGGGCGCGCGTTTGCACATTGGGATACATCAACATTGCGAGAAGGAACGAGAGTAGAGTAGAGGGTGTCTACCAACACCGATCCTTATTGACCATTGCGACGCACAGCAAAATACGGGGGTGCGTACGGTTTCGGCTCCACCTGGTAATACATAGGGATTGAATTAGCTCGATAGATCTAATAAGCTATGCGCGATAACGATCATACCAGAATATAAAGAAGCAGCTGCAGCCTTGATTAACTCTTCATCGCGAGTGGGCGATTTGGAGGATAACAAGGTGGACACCATCGACTTTGGTGCGAGATTCCTCAGCTTCAGGAAGTATGAACGAGTATGAGCATTGTACGAGTCAGGAAAAAAAACATTGAGACATACCTTCTGATGCTTCGTATAGAGGAACGGAATATCGTAGAGCTTCTCCCGATCTTCCTTCATCTGCTTTGCTTTACTCTGGAACCCTGCGCCAGGAACCCATGTTGGTACGTGTCTCACTGGAAACATTTTCAGCAAAGCTTCAATTCAAACTAGCAGTTCGTGCCCAATAAAAACCACAGCAACAGCAGCAGCCTCTGGCTCGGACTTACAGAACGGCCAATACTCCACCCAGAAAGCCCCAGGCTCTGAGGCGACAGAGAAGCCCAACATCGCATCGTTCACAATCTGAACCAATTTATCGTGTTCGTGATTGTCAGACGACGGTTGGTATCCATACGTCAGTCGCAAGATCAGCGCTGCAGAGGACCTGCGTCGGAACGCATCGACTCGGCACAAGCGAGTGACTGTGAGACAGCGCGACGCACTGGCGTATCGGGTCGCCGAAATCGCTACCGGCGGGGTACTGCTTCCCCGTGATGAGAAGGCGGTGCAACAGCTTCGTCCGCTCTTGCTCTTGCATGGTGACAAAGGCCGACTGGGAGCACGCTTGCGGACCTATGGTGTTGTGGAAAAGTTTCCGCAAGGCGCGGAAACGGTCATTCGAGTGCACGGGGTGTGGCGATTCTGGGGTTGCGGTATGCGGAGAAGAGAGATCGTAGTTCGCATATCCGAGTCCCAGATTCCATCCGGCCCTAGATGGCGGGAGGATGCAGTTCAGTCAGTTTTTGACTGCATGCGACAAAAACGTACAATTCGCCCGCCATTATTGCAGATGGACGGTCGGAATAAGCTTCCCCTAATCAGACAATGAAATCATGACGTATTTTCAACAAGCGGCCAAGCCATACCTCTCGTATCGAAGAGCTCGCTTACAGCTGCAGCAGACCCAAGAACGATCGTCTTCTCACCCAGAGACGAGAACTGAAAAACGTCACCTGCAAATGTCCCGAAAAAAAGCAGAATTAGAAACCCTGACTCCTTAGAGCACCCCCGCAGTAGACCAATGACAAACCGTATTTCTTCGACCACTCGTCGAACTTCAACCAATGCTTTCGCGAAGGCAATTGCAGCGCGTTCCCTATAATAGGCCACCCAAGCGGGCCCGGAGGATACCCCCGTCGGCGTTGCACAGATCCGCGCACCACAAAGGCCAAAAACAGGCAAATGACGGCAACGACGAAATCAAGCCCACGAGCTGCATACAGGCCTGATGTGAGGTAGCCAGCAGAGTCGCGGAGTGTAGGGATAACTAGAGGCATGCGAGTTTGGATCTAAGCTGGTGATGGGGCTAGAGACGGAGTTGAGAAGGGTCGGTACTAGTGCACCATGCACTGTCCAGACCATGTAGGCCGTACGCAGAAGGCGTGTTCAAGTCGTGTTAGGGGGTTTTGGCGGCGCCTGGATATGGCTGTACATGAGCATAGATCCGGAAATCCGATGGATTCTCCGAATTCTGGTCATCCGGGTCGCCCAACACACCTTGAGCAATTTGGAGGAGGCTCTGATATCGCACCTGAGTGGGGTCTTCGTCTGATATAGACAGGCAGTTGGATGTAAGGTGAAGCAGTGTTGAGGCCGGCATCTGCGCCAACCGCATCAATATTGGCGACGGAAACAAATCCCAAAAGGTCCCGCCTCCCTCACATATATATTTACCAATTATTTAACCTTGGGTTATGGTTTAGATTAGTGGCTTAAACAGATGCTGCCGGACTAATAGGTTGTTGAACGTTACCATCCAAGTGTTATGGTAGGTCACGTCTATCCTAGTAGCGCTCATACAAGCATGCCGCTGCAGACCCGATCTTTACGATGCCATGAGGCGGGCATCCTGTGATCCAGCCAAACCTTCTATCGCTCGAGGCCGAGTGTACCTCGAGCTTGGAGCCCGAGTACACCTCTCCTAGCACCCATTCGTTGCCAGATTCCCGTCGACCATCTCCACCTTACCGCTCGATGTCGGCACCCATCCTGCTTGGTCTTTTCTTAGTAACCCTCCTCACTAGTCTTCCTATATACCGCTTCGCGAGGCGAATCCGAAGTGTGTACGTGGAAAGACTCCCTGGGCCACCCTTGACGATCGGGAGTCTGATATGGGGACACATGCCCGATGTTCGAAGAGCGGCCGCCGGGACGCGCTACAAAGAATGGAGAAAGCTGTATGGTATGATGTACTGCTTGCGCGGCCCTTTATACGTGAGGGAGATCGTCCTTCTGATCTTGAGTTATCTGACGATAAATGGTTTATAGGAGCCTATCCTCGTGGTCGGGGACCCTAGAGCGGCATTCAACATCCTCAGGCACATGTCTGAGAACTTCCAACGCCTCCCGTCGAGCAGGATGGGCATGGAGCTATGGGTGCGTTCGTGCTCAGTTCAGCATCTGGAATGGCCTCCATTTGACCGAAAGAATGATCGACAGTTCGGGTCGAAACAGCAATTTTCTACCGAGGGTGCGTTGCATAAATATAATAACATGGATGTCGCCTGATATCAAACCAGGACCTGAACATCGAAGGATGAGAGCATATCTGAACCCTGCATTTACGTGCGTATAGATCTTTCTCCCGAACTTGATCTAGACAGTATACATATCAAAGGCAGGTATAAAGTAACTCGGGAGGTCTCTCCTGTGATATTCAACTTGGCCAATCAGGTAGGACGAGTGCGCTTTCCGTGGGCTGAAGTGCGCTAACAGCTTGTCCGGATCTCGCGCGATAGCTATGTAGTCACTGGAAACATACAATTGAGAACGGTGAGGGTAACTCAGCTACGTTCGACATCAGAGAGCCGATACTGGTGCTCACGTGAGTTATTTCTATCATAAATGTCAAACACGCAGCTAACACGCGAGGTATTGTCAGATCGGACGCGATAAGTATGACTATGCTGAAGCATAATATGAGCGCATCCATGGGAAAGACAGCCCGGATCCTCCGCCAAATCACTAAAAGGCCTTTCGGCACTGCGCTTTTCACGTATCTCGTCGGACTTCTCATGAGACTGTTACGCTATGCTGTCGAGCTGCCGAGTCCAATCAAGGCGGCCCGTATTTTGCGCGATGAGATTCGGGCTATCGCAGAGGACGGATGGGCTCACGTCACTGAAGAGAGTGGGATGCACGCCAAGATCCTCGATCTCTTCTGTGAGATTTTCAATTTCAATATTTTAGTATTTTATCAAAATACTGAAACACTGAAAACTGCAGATAGCACGCGCTTTAAGGTAGAACCGATTAGCAAGGATGAGATGTTTTCTCATGTTAGCCTCAGTCAATACACAAATCATGCAATGCCTATGCTAATATTTTACGTAGATCGGTAGCGTCCTTTTCGGAGGCACGGAGCCCATGGCGAGCGTCATCTCCGTGAGTATCCCCGCAAAATGTCAAAGATACTTATAAGAGAACCCGTGCGCCAGGAGTTCCTCTACGAGATGGCGCGCCTACCAGAAATTCAATCTAAGCTTCGTCAAGAACTCCTCGACTTCCGCGCCAAACACCAGCGCGAGCTGGACCATGAGGACCTGATGTATCCCGAGGTGCTTCCGTACTTCGACTGGGTCACCAAAGAGATCCTGCGGGTCAGATCCCCAAATATGGTTATAACGCGCTACGTCAGTTGCCTCCGTCCATCCGAGCTATCGCTCATAAAACTGAACGTTCATACACTGATCTGCTGTTGACTTGAAGGCGATCAAGGATATAGATATCCCGATCGACTTCCTGCCCAAGAACTCCACGCAGACGTGGTTCCCCCACCTCTATGTGAAAGCAGGCACGCGGATCGATATTCCCATCCGTGAGGGGGTCAATGTTGACGAATCCCTCTGGGGCCCGGACGGTTACGAAATTGTGCCCGAGCGATGGATGAATAAAAAGAGCCCGCCGCATAGATCGTATTATATCCATGCGCAGGGTAATGTGCTTACGTTTGGAGACGGGTATGTGTGGGTAGTAATGTAACTTTGTTTTGCTGCTCATGAGGCTTCCCCGCGTTATTTAGCCCCGACCTTTGCATTGGGCGCACTTTCGGTACGCCGCTGTCATTCCCTAATCGTCGCTCACCATGTTCACCTCGGTAGTCCGTCTGTCTAGCCACTGCACAATTGAAGGCATGTCCACAATCATACGTCTCCCCTTGATATGACAACTGAGTAGAGCCTCGGACCCGTTCGCAGATTGTTGTGTCCACCCTCATAATGAACTTTGTCTTTGAGCCCGCCGAGGGCGTCACACTGGACTTCTATCAAGTAGGGGACACGGTGAAGCCGAAGATAAGGGGACGCGAAAGGCAAGGCGTGCAGTTGCCTTTGCGTGTCAGGAAGCTGTAATATCAAGAGGCGGAATTCGAGATCTTCAATATATACAGAACAAATATGTGCATCAAAGAAAGGGAAATTCTGGGTCTTCTAGCAAATCGAACAGTAACTCTACTTCCTAATCCTATGGACGGACTTCACCATGAGATCACGAGGAATCAAAAGCGCGAAAGGCGAAAAAGCATAAACGTCATCATGTCTCAGATGCCGAGAACTGAAATCCGATATAGCTTCAGCTGCGGAAAGACACCGTATGTCTAAGCTATGTAAGTCGAAAGATGCGAGACGTGTACTCTGTGGTATATGACCGATACTGATATGACGCAGAGGTGCTCGTAAGTGCTACTTGGAGACTTCTACTTTCTATGTGTTCAGACTCAGATTTGCCAGACCATCTACGACAGATTTCTCGCCTTCCGACGTCGGCTCGGGCGGCGTGGTTACGACGTCACCCTCACTCGCGGCAAGAAACTCGCGAAATGCAGCGGCGACGTCAGGTGCATCATTAAACAGCTCGTCCACGCGTACAACCACTTCCTCCTGAAGAATCGATATCAGTATTACTAGTGGCGGTGCAGAGAATAGAGCGCTTCACGTTAGTTGACGATCTATGACTAGATAAGATTTCAAGAAATCGTTTGTAGGTATCCGGACCGAAGCGTGTCTTGAAGAGTTGTAAATAGTCTATCGCGGGTTCGAGGCCCGGCGGCCGGGCCAGATCGCCGCTGTTCTCGCGAGGCTCCGCGGATCCGTCCTCACCAGAAGGGACTGATAATGGCTGGCGCATCGTGCCCTTGGGGGTTGTCACGGTGACAAGGTCGTCCGAAGGCGACTCCGAGCCCGCGTCGATCCTGTAGCCGACAGGTAAGAAAGCGTTGAAACCGGGGATGAGGGCGGGATGGCTGCGGAAGAGGGTAGATATGCGAGAGATGACGCCGGGGGTGTCGATGCTGATACAGAGTCAGATGCGAACAGAACACAGCAAAGGACACATACCTGTGCTCTTTGAAGTCCTCCATGGTCTTAAGGAAAACGTTGTACACGTCTGGACGATCTTTGAACTCCTTTTTCACAGCATTTATGTAGTTGAGAGCGTCGGTGATGTTGAGTTGGCGTTTGCCCTGGTTGTCCGGCGACGAGCCAATGCTCGGCTGGGCCATGAGTAACGGTGATATGTCTGCGTCATTGACGGGAGTCTGGTTGATTAGATCGTGCCAGCTGCGAGCTGGCCTCAGCGCCTTGGGCTGTGATTTGAGGTGTGGCAGGCGGTACAGAGTCCGCAGGTCGCGCCCGAGGAGTCTCCATGGTGCAGGTTAATTTAGATCCGACTCGCCTGCGTGAAGCACTGTCCGACGTGCGATTAGACTTGCAGGATCTGTAGGGCTGCAATTCGAGGCAAAGAACCGGTCTCACGACCTAGTGGTCTGGTACAAAGGACTATGAGGAGTGGCGCGCCGCGCGCGCCAATTATCCAAGGGCAACTGACACGTGACTACCCCGTGACTCGCGGGGAACTTGCTCACTCTTTGCTTGATCTGGGCCCATGTACCTGAAATACAGGAAGCTGTGATATCCAAAGAGGCGGAACATACGAGGTAAATAGTACAGAACAAATGAAACAATTATGTACAGTGAAGAAACGAACTTCTGGGTCTTGTAGAAAGTTGAGCGTGCATCTGTATCTTTACTTCCTGCAGGCGAATTTCACCGTAAGATCACGAGGAATCGAAAGCGCGAAAGGCGAAAAAGCATTCTTGAGCGAATCCAAATGGATGCTATCACTGGGGAGCGTCCACTCGTACTCCCTAAGCAGCAGCGCCGTAAGGATGAGCTGCTCGTGCAGAGCGAAGCTCCGCGCGGGGCACTGCCTCGGTCCCTGTGCAAACGGCACCCACAGGCCCCTCTCCTTCCAGTTCATATCCGGCAGAAGGAATCGCTCCGGATCGAACTTTTCCGGCTCCGCCCAGTCTCTCGGGTTGTGGTGGATGACATAGATGTTGAAGATGAGGGACGCGTGCGCGGGGATGCTGTAGTTGCCTAGGGACACGGGCATACTCGTGGTTCGGGGGACGATGTAGGAGATTGGCGTGTTGATGCGGAGGGCCTCGTTCACGCATGCGTTGAGGTAGGGCATTTGCTTCAGGGAGTTAACTGTAGGGTCTGAGCCGTACCCCAGGACAGAGAGTACCTCGTCTCGCGCGCGAGCTTGAATATCGGGGTTTCTAGCCATGTAGTAGATGAGCGTCGAGATTCCCCCGGCGGATGTATCCTGCAGAAAGTCTTATCAGTATGCATACTCGTTGTGAAATTGATGGAGTGACGCACATGTCCCGCGATGAAAAGCAATACCATGTTATCACGCAGCTCTCTATCCGACATCTCTACCTCTTTCAGCATGAATGTCATCATGTCAACGCCGGGATTTTCTCGCTTCGCCTGTAGAAGACCTTTGAACCCATCCACAAATGTGTCCATGGTCTTCATCAGCGCCCGTCGGGGCAAAAGGCGCTCCAGAGTCGGAAATATCAGGTACAACGGATTTGCAATAGCGTGCATAATGCCGTTGTACTCGCGGGCGAATGGGCTCTCCTGCGCGATCGCATCGAAGTCGTGTCCGAACGCCGTCGTTCCGACCGCGTCCAGCGCAAACCGCTGCGCCAAATCGTCGAAATTCACGACGGTGTCTGTGCCGATGACCGTGATGAGGCGCCTGGTGAGAGCCGCGAATTGTTCTACGGGGATGGCGCGGCTGATTGCGCTCCTGACGACGCGAGAATGCATTTTCCATTGCGCGCCGTTAGACATGAGGATGTTGGAGCGGCCGACAAGCCGCCAGAGCATGAGGTCGTCTGGTGGGGCCTCCTTCGGGAACAAGTCGATGTTGTCGGACATAATGCGAGCGAGCTGCAGATAGTCAGTCATGACTGAGTAGACAGATGATGGGATTGTCACGAACGTTTGGATCCAGAATATGAACCATCCATCTTCCCAAGGCCCATACCAGGACGACTCCTTCGCCTCTTTCGCTCGCAAAGGGGAGCACAAGTCTGCGAAGTCTTTCGTTCTCTACTTCTCCTGTGAGGTAGCTGAGCAGAAGGCGCGGGACCGATACCCGAGGAAGATGGCGCAACTCCGAAGGTACGAGGAAGAACTGGCGTAGGAGAGCGACAAGGAATCCACAAGCGAGGAAAGACCCCATAAAACTATATGGGACCTCCATTGGTAGCGGTAGAGTGTCAGAAAACCATGAGGTTATTTATA
>SEOQ01000562.1:0-18852 GCA_004679275.1 Dentipellis fragilis
TACAGATGAGTCAGACATAGGGGGAATTGCACTGCCACCGACAGATCTTCAAATCTACCGCCAAAGTGCCCGGACAGAAACGACCGACAAGACCCACTACCACAGGGGTAGCGGGAATAATACACAAATAGGAGTGCGGCTGGAGAAACAAGGCGTAGAGAGCAATATGTTCCTGAACACACACCGTACTGTTCTTCTAGCACCGCCGCACGATCCATTGCGAGTGCCTTGAGATTACTGGGAATAAGTAGATGCAAAGAGTACGTGGCCGTGGGAAGGACCGAAACGGGAAGGACTCCGGATGCTCGTCGACGAGTCTCACCTTTTGACTTCGCCGTCGCCAACCCAGGTGCTGAGCTCTGCTGTGAGCCCGAGCATTATGCACGCCCAAAATCTGTCCATTCCTCTAGACTCGGATCTCCTACATACCACACCTTTCTACTATTCCCCCAATCAGTCTCTTTTCGCCAGTGTTTCCGACCAAACATTGGCACTGGCAGCTCCTGTCGTTGCCTACTGGATCACATCCCTCATATTCCACACTCTTGACGTTTCCGGATGGAAATGGCTTGACCGATATCGCATTCATGATTCAGCGGAAGTCAACACTCGTAATCTCGCAACTCGTCCTCAAGTCATCCGCGCAGTGCTCTTTCAGCAGGCGATCCAAACAGTATTGGGCATCTTCTGGGTGTCTGACGATGGAGGAGCAAGCCAAAGCTACACGCAGGATATCCCGCGACTGGAAACTCACATGGAAGACCTCGCGCATTCGGTGCTGGGCAAAGCCTGGGCTGAGCAGTTGTTTCAGACTGCCGGTCCGCAGGTGGTTTATTACACGTACTGGTGGGCTATTCCGATCTCTCAGTTCTTGTTTGCCATGTACGTTCGTTTGCTTGATCTTCAATGACAATGTACTTACGGACTGATAGGTTCGTGATGGATACTTGGCAATATTTCCTACATCGTCTCATGCATGTCAACAAGTTCCTTTACAAACATTTCCATTCAGTCCACCATCGCCTCTATGTCCCCTATGCCTTCGGAGCGCTTTATAACCATCCAATCGAAGGCTTCCTGCTCGATTCCTTTGGCGCTGCCTTGTCGGAGCTACTCTCCTGCCTCACGACTCGGCAGGCTGCCCTCTTCTTCATGTTCTCCGTTTGCAAAACCGTCGACGACCATTGTGGCTACAACTTCCCGCTGGATCCACTGCAGATGCTGAGCGGGAACACAGCGGATTACCATGATATCCACCACCAGGTATGTGCCCGCAGTACCCTTAGGGCTCCCGGCGTTTGACTAATGCCTGTTCTAGGTTGTCGGTATCAAATCGAACTTCTCACAACCGTTTTTCATACACTGGGACGTCCTGCTAGGAACCCGTCTCACCCGAAAAGATATCGAGGTTCGCCGCCAGACGGCTCGCAAAAAGGCCTCTTAAATCTCTATATGTTATACTATAATATATCCTTGTTTGCCCGTTCTCGCTATCTTTGGAGATATGTACTTATGCCATCTTATCCTCCATCCGCTCTGCTTACCCTTGTCCTCACTCACAACTCTGCTATCACACGGGCCGTCCATATTTTCACAGTAATCCTTGCGCACGGCTCATGTCGTATGTTGTATATGATAAGTTTGTTTAATCTTGGGGAATATCGTGACTTTTGCGCTACAGCAACCTGAGGTGGTCGGTTCATTATAGCTGACCTGCGAGCAGTACTAGTACTTGCACGGTGTTGGTGGTTCTAGTCGAGTTCAAATTGCCTTCGACTGCCATGACTTTGAGTTTTGACAGGCGTCAGCCGGTTGCTGTAAGTTCACGCCGTTGTACCAATTAGAATGGGCGATATATTCAACAGCCAGGTTTCACGGCACAATATGTTCAATCTAAATAAGATACAGTATATACGGTAGATCATGGGAAGAAATAGACATCAAGTATCATGAAGCAAGAATGGGGCTTACAAAAGGACTCGGGTATGTCATGGAATACGTACGATATAGTATCACATGGGTATGCGCAACATCGGGTATAACGTGAACGTACAGTATCTCGGGAACCTGTAACTAAAATGGAAAAGCGAACTCGGGACCGGAGACGTTATTACTCTTTTACAACAAGAAGGCTATTGGATTGACTATAAACGGAGACGAACGCCACGTTAGCGTCGAACATAGACTAGAAAAAAGGCCATAGAAGACTTACCTACGAACCGAAACGGGACACCATGACATTAAGAATCGCGGTTAATGTTCAAGAGCGACAGGATGGGTTGTCGAGGGCGATCTGAGTTTCCTTTCTTGATATGGGAGGCCAGTGGTGACGGGGACAATGAGTCATCGAAGCTCGCGGGCGGTGGGAGGTCCGGCAAGCCAATCGGGTCGTCGACCACAGGACTGCCTTCGACCACATCCATGGGACTACTCATGAATCCTGAGGCAGAGAGGTCCAATGCGAACGAGGTCCAGGATGGGAAGCCAGATTGGAAGGGATCATCGTCATCGACATCCACGTCCTTTTCTCCTGGAGGCCGGGTTGGAGACGGAGCGAATAATCGGTTGGACTCCGCGATATCAGACGAGTCATTGGCAACTCTGGCAGTCGTGACAGCCAATTCACTGGGAGTTATCACCAACTCAGGAAGAGCACTGGTGGCGGATGACGAAGGCGTGCGGCCAGAGGGAGGGTGGTCTGGCGTCAAGACCGGCATGCTTTCTTCATGGGATCCGATGATGATGTTCTCCGAAGATAGATCCTGGCAGTACGGCACATTGCCGAATGAGATGTCGGATGGCCAGTGCGGCATCCCCGGAAAAGAGACATCCAAGAGAAGAGATGCATCTAAATCCACCATCTGCAGAAGATCAAGAGTCGACGTGGAACTCGCAGTCTTGATCTCGCGCGACCCTATAACTCGACCATTAGATATATCATCGCCGAAAGAATGAAGAGCTGACTCACCTGTAGGTACCAAATCCCCTTTGACGGATGAGCCTGCCCTGATCTTCGCCTCTAAGGTGTCGATATAGTCACGCTGTGCCGCCGCGAGGAAATGGGCTTGTGATAACCTAAAATCCCAAGATTCGTTGACTTTCTCCAAGTGCTGTTCCAGACGAGTAATAACGCCATCCTTCTCCCGTATCCCTTGTGCATATAGCTTCTCCATGAACGCTCCATGTTGAATCCAATAACGGGAGGCCTGGTTGATCACCAAGTCGATAGCCGGAGGACCCGGGAGAGCAATGCTATTGTCGTCAGACAGGCCGTCATCTGAATCGGTAGAGTAACTTGAACCATCATCCGGGATGTAGTGGAGGAAGATCGTGCCCTCGACAACACTGCACTCGGACACGTCGGAGTCAGAGTCGGAGTCGTATGAATTGTCCACCAGGCCGAGGTCCAACGCGTCCGTACCATAGACCAGGGACTCGTACGCGCAGACTGGTACGGTGTCGACTTCCGTACCAGTCTGCGCGTACGAGTCGAAGTCAGACGCACCGTCCTCCGGATAGAGACCCAATGCATCCGCTCCGTCAACCAGGGACCCGGTGTCGACTTCCGCACTGGTCTGCGTGCACGAGTCTCTCAGTACAGCACCGCGCCGAGAGGACAGTTGAGTACGAAGAGAGACAATGGTAGCGCACTCCTCCTCCAACGCGGACTTGAGTTCGGCACACTGAGAGTGGTATTTGTCGTTGTCGAGCTCCAGTTCCTTGATTTCGTGCGTCTGAGAAGCGATGACTCGCATGTACTCCTTCGTCCGGTGTCCGAGTGTCTGATTATCCCAGTGGAGTTTGTTGGCCATCTTCCTAGCCGAGGCGGCCTCCTCACGCATAGAATCCAATCTTCGTTGCAGATGATTCAAGCGCAATGACCCGTAGTTAGTTGCCAGTTGTAGTCCGTCGCGTAATACCTTCTTATCACGGTTGCTGTTCTCCCAGTTCTGCCATGCGAGGTGCGAGGTAACTGGTGTCAGTGATGGAAATATGATAGGAAAGCGTACAATACTCACCGAGGCTATGATCTTGGTGTAACGAGCGTGGGTCCGATAGAGCATCCAAGACACGAATCCGAAGCACAAGAACATAGACTGCAAAGCCAATGAGCACCAGGTCTTCAGACGAAGAAAGGAAGGGAACTCACAGCTTCGGAACCATGCTCCCATATACAAGAGTATATAGTAATCCATGTTGAGTCCAATATCGAGTCGAGCTTGAACTGTAAGTCCGATACACCGAGAGAGATAGTCCATGTTCTGAGAGAACGCCTGAGTAGTATTGTGGTCCGTATGCTGAGATCCTTGAGATGATGATAAGACGTCCAGAGGCCGCATAAGAAAGCCCGCGAAGCGCGTATAGATTGTCGTATAGGAATACTAGCGCAATCGAAACCCCGCTGTAGAATGTAAAGAGCTCCTATGGTAGCTCTTATTAGGCTGGGTATATACGGAAGGCGATCTATCCGCTTGCTAAAACCGTCGAGGTGATATGAAACCAGAGATGAGATCCAGAGAGAACTGAAATGACGCCGAAAATTCGCCTGAATGGTGAGATCCTTGAAACGATACTGGAGTCCAGAGAACTTGATCCGCAGGTTAAAATCGAGAAATATATCCAGGCAAGAGATCCGAACGAAACCGAGACTGTGCCCAACGACCTCTCGAAACTCTGCGAAAGCGGCATTGACTGATAGGGACAGCAGGACGAAGCCAAGGAAATAGATCCAAGGCCAGTACAAGTCCATGCCAGAGGGTTGCGGCTCAAACAGTGCTACCGAGGTTGTGGGCGGGGACTCGCTGTAGAGGACGGGAGAGGGGAGTAACTCCCCAGTCCACGAGACGATGAGATCGCTCGGGACCTCGACTTCTACGACCTCGCTACCAAGCCACGAAAGGTCCGTGGCCTCCGTAAGCCCGACGACAAGCTCTTGTTCAAGTACGGCGACTTGTGCGGCCTCCGTATTGAGTGTGTCATAGTTGGCGGGCTGGGCGGGACAGGTAGCGGAAAGAGAGATAACCGGGAAAGACGATGCAGGAGGAAGGTTGAGGGGGGCGAAATGGATATCCGGGGGGTCGATGGGAGCAGTGGGGATGGCGGCGGGCTCGGCGGGAACGATCTGCGACCTCAGTACGCCCGCGGGCAACGTATGAGGGTGCAGCCCGTCGAGTCCGAGAAGATGAATACCGCCAAGGGCTAGCCGTTGGATGATAACAGTCAGGTCCAGGACGGCGGCAATGATTGTCACGAGAATGATCATGATTGGAGCGTTATGTGCTGCAAGTGGGTTCGAGTGTTGTATGTCTGTAAGGAAAAGAGGACTGGCGGCGTTGAGTGTATTTCACTGGTCACGCAACATTTCCCAGGCTCGGGAACAGGAATGCATGACCATAGTGACAACTTCTCTGGAATTGCGACTAATGGGTCAGATTCATTGGGGAAAAGTAACTTACAAGAGTCCCTGCAGAGCTGAGTGGGCGTGGAGAAGGTACACCTGAGGGAAACGAGAATCACTGGTTGCCATTCGAACTGGAAAGGAGGTGAAAAGCGCTCCCGTACATTGCTATGAATGAAGATACTCACTTTCATCCCACGTGCCGAATAGCGTCCCGGTTGTGTTAGGACATGTGCTCCCCCTGCATAGCTATTCGCCGCAGAAGTACTGGTATCCACTTACCAGATTCTTTGAACCAGGACGACGCGTAGAAACTGGATGATTTCAGGAGATGTGTAGGCTCTCGACTGCGCCTCTAGTTTACACGGACAGGTGAACGCATGATCTTTCACTAGGTCGGATATGTATTGTATCCTGTCATATCCTGTCCTCGATATGTGTGAGATGAGATAGGCACGGTAGACATGGTGATTCAGGCGAATGGGTTCTGAGGGAAGGGAAGACGAAATTGCGGACTCGGAAGCAGACGCCGCGTCCAGCCGGGCGCTTCTGCAGCTAGCGCTGGACCAACGCCACGGTCGCCGGCGCCTCCGAACGCCATGGCCATGTCCCATTCATAGCGAGGGCACAGTCAAATTATTATCGGAAAGCCTCTCTTGTAAATCCTTCCACGAAATAGATATTGCAACACCGAACATTAAAGCAAGCAAACCAACTGCTCGCCAATAGATCTAACGATCTACAACTCAAGACTAATGGAACCCATTTGCCACAACCGGCTTCACAAGTCCCAACGCGCCTCTCTCCTCAAGATACCGATGCGCCCTGCCTAGCATCCAAATCGTAAACGAGAACTTAAAGTTCGGATACGAAATCATGCAGCTCTTGTTAAACACGCCCTCGATGGCCTCCTGCGCCCACGAGCCGTCCTGCACAACGGTCCCCATCAGCATCCCACATTGCACAACTAGGAACATGCAGGATGTAGACTCACAGGCAGCTGGCGCGACATGACGAGGTTCACCGCCTTCGCGATGGGCGCAGGGTCGGGGTAATGCGCATACATGAGCGCAAGCGCAGCCCACGCCGTCTGCACGACCTGCGTATTCTCGTGGTCGACCCACGTGCACGTCACCGACGCCTGCCGCAACTCAATGTCAGACATCCAAACGTGCATCACAAGCAAGACCAGCGACGTACCCGGTAGCTCTCGCCCCACCCACCATCCGCGCGTTGCTTGCCAAGCAAGAAATTGCACGCCCTGCGCGAGTACGCGCTCGTCTCGTACGTCTCGCCGACGAGGGTTCTCCACACTGGTCAGTGTTTCTCATTTGTGCTGCGATTGCTGTGCTCACGGCCACGTCCAGTGAGGTACCCGCCGTCCGCTGAGCGCTCTGCCGCCAAGTGAATGCTCGCCACTCACATAGTTGCTCCGTCCTATCTTTTTTTTCTATCCTCGTGTACACCTATCCCGTTCTTGAGGCATGTCTCGAGCTGCCACCCCTTCCTCCCCCGTCTCTCAGCTCTGTGTTGCTTAGTTTTGTTTGCTGTGCGTCTGATATACTCTGAGGATCTCTTGATTTAACACTACATATACCGGAACCGGACTTCGTATGCATGGAATGTGCGCAGATGACGGACAAGCCATTCGCGACGTAGAAGAGCCCATCTCTTACAAGTTGTTGCCGGTAGAATCGAATATAAATGCAGTACTGATGAACAGATAAGAGAACATGGAGGCGCTGCTTCGTGAGAATGCCTCGGAACGTCTCAGAACAGAAAGAAACGAGCACCTTTCTGCGTCAATCGATTGTGCACTGCGCACCGGGTCGAACTTGCTTTCCCGTTTTGGAAATCATCTAGGAACGCCAATTTGGCAATCGCTTGTTTATAGTCCATTTTCGCGGAAGCAAAGTGCGCCCGATGGCGCCGATCGTCCCCGATCTCGCCCTCGTCGTCGGCGAGTCATAAGTACTTAATTATCGGCAATCTCGCGTGCTGCGATGCTGTGGTGCTGGAGACGGGATAATGAAACGCGGAGACGAGCAGGAGGACGTGCGTTTTTTGTGTTTTGCGGGAGCGGACTCGTGACTAGATTCCGCAGCAGTCGAGACTCGAGTCGAACACCGAGCAGATAAGTAATCGATCGTACACAAAGTCAAACTCGCACACCTAAACAAGGTAAAACACTGCAACCCAAATGACACAGTACATTGTACGACCACTCCAACCTACAATCTAGCTAGAGAGCCCGGATGAATAGATGCAAGGGATTATATATACTGTCGCGAGGATCTTGGCTACATGAGATGGAGTCACAATGCGAGAAGCAGCGGCCGTCCGTCCGTCTATATGTACCCCACACCCCACAGATTCCAGAACAGATCGACCGCCGGCATGAACTTGAAACATGTGCATGAGTCGTAATGAATCACGCTCACTCACTCATAACATAAGATAAAAATCTTGCCCCCTTTCAGCGAGAGGATAATCGCGCCCTGACTCTGGTCAATATTGATCGTCTCGACCTCCTTCAATTCGAGCTCCTCCGGGATCTCCAGCGTCTTGACGTCGCCCTCCATGGGGAACCACTGGTTCTCGACGCCGAGGCCCTTCCTGACGGGAGCTGTTACGCCACCGGGCCCGAGGCTCGAGTACCGCACCTTGTCGTCATCGTCCCCGAGATACACACTCGGGAACGACACGAACCGAAGACGGCGATCCCGGTTATCCTCCGCCTCCACATATCCCTCTTCTCCTTCCGGCGTCGGGGCGGCAGCCGCGTCCGCGTCTTCTTGTTCGTTCGAGATGGCCTCGATCCACACCGCATGTCCAAAGTCGACAGCAAGCAGTGGCCGCGCGTGCGGCAGGCGGCCACCAAGCGGGTCGTCAGGATCGACGACGTCGATGTCCTCCATGACAGACACGACCTCGAATGGCGTGCTCACATACCACATCCGCATGAGCGCATCGCCATCGTCCCGCTGTACGCCGCGCGTCGCATACGGCACCTCGCCGTACCTGGGCACGCGGGACGAGGGTGGTGGTGGCGGAGGCGGAGGCGCTGGAGAGCCGCCGCCGTCGAGGGGCACGCGGAAGTAGTGCTGCGAGAGGATGTACTTGGTGCGGTGCGAGACGGGGTCGTGCTGCGCGGAGAGTACGACGGTGCTGCTGAGCCGCGGGACGCCGGGCAACGTCGGCCACCACTGGCGCACAAAGTGCGCGCATTCGGGGTACCACATCGGGAGCGTGAACGGGTTTGGAACGCTTGAGTCCGAATTGTAGGACCCGTGCAAGGACGACGGGAGGTGCAAGACATGCGGGAGGGCGACGTTCTGGAGGGTGCCGTGCTCGTTGCCCACGGGCACGAACACCACACCTGGGACTTGCTGGAAGGAGTACGGACGGGAGGAGATGAAGGCGGGGCGGTAAGAGAGTGGCGGGAGGAGTGGGAATGTGAATTTGCGAGANGCAATGCGGGCTGGGGCGAGGGTTGCGCCGATGAGGGGGTCGAATTGTGGGGAGGGGTCGCTTGGCGTATTGAAGTGTCGCAGGAGCGAGAGTGGGTAGTAGTATTGCACGGCAGCACTGGGGCCTTCGGAGTGGATGATGATTGTTTCGTCGTGAAGGATACATGACCAGTTGTGTTCATGTGACTTGACGTAGCACCTGAGTCAGAACTGGCGTAGGTGGGTAACCTGGGAGAACGTGACTTACGCATTTTATTTTCGTGTCGACAAATACATATTCCTCCTTATCCCAATCCAACAGGACGTATAAACCAACAGTATCGGAGCTCATCAAGAGAACAAAACCGGATAGCAGACGCGAAGCGGGGTCTAATAGAAATATGTTCATGACCATACCCATAGTGTTGAAAGTCCTGATGTGCGAGAAGGTCGGCACGAGTTGTGTTGACTGCCCAGGCTGGCTGCCTGAAGGCGAGTCGAAAGAGATCTTCATGAGCTTGAAAGCCATGCGATTGCTGTCATGGCTGGATGGTGAAGTGAGCAGACCGTACCAATTTACAAGGACAAAAAGACGAGACGCACCTTCCACTGAGATGCCGGGCCATTGTGAAGTACACAGACCGCGCGTCAAACTCGACTCTGCATTTCCAGAGTTCCCAGCCACTGCCAGCATGCCACTCCGCGAGCGAGCAGTCGCGAAACACATCCCAGCAGATGACCTTGCCACTCTTGGTCGAGCACAGAGTGTAGCTAGCCGTGATCGGCGAAAGCCAGTCTAGCTTCTCATCCGGCGGGGTGCTGACGATCTTGTACCAGCCCTTATTCTGAATCGCTATCTCCTTGCCTTTACCCTTACTTGTCTTCTCATCCTGCGCCTGGGAGGAAAGAGGGGACTGCGAGAAGTAGGCAGAGGTGGCGGGGCGTGGCGTACGCGTGAGCCAGCTATGCTCAAGTAGGGCCGCCTTGTTCACTGTCCGGATGAGCTGCTCGGTCGGAAGCTCAAGCAGGCGCTGAAACCCCGTCAGCGGCATCGCGCGACAGCGTCTGAGAAGGTCCTGTGCGAGATGGCGGTAGACGGGGCGGGTCATGACGATGTGGTGTATCGATTTGCGAGTCTGCAGAGGAGCCGCGGCGAATTAGACATTCGTTGTTAGAGATGAAGACTGTCACGACGCACCAGCTGCAGCGCACGAACATCCCGGAGCTCGAGGTGCTGAATTATGCTGAGCATCAAGTCGTAGGGGAGACGCTCCAGCGTGACCCGGTCGCGGGGATTCCGCAGAGCCATTGACCTCGTTTGACCGACCATGGAGGGCCGCCTGTAGCCGTCGGCGTACTTGTAGCTAGTCGGTGCACGAGACGGGCTCGGCGAGCTCGTTGCGACGGGGGCTGGAGGGTCGTGGGCGGGTTGAGACAACAAGCGATGTGGGGGACGGCGTAAATATGCTCGAGAGGCCTTGACCGTGACGGCGGGCCGGACTTGGCTCCGGAAAGCGGTAGGCGGCACAAGTCGCGGCAGCCATTGTTCCTCGCGGTGGGCGTCCATTGTCTTTCTTCCTTGTCGTCCCCATCTCGCTGAATATAAAGGCTGGCCTGGTTGCCCAAAACATAGCTTACTACGTAGTAAGTAACGATGTTACAGACCGTTCCCGCGCTGAACCGTATCTGACACTAGAGAGCATCGAAGATGCTCGCCTGATTTGGATAGGACTACGTAGTTCTAGGACTCCGTGGCAACGTCCTTGTTCTACTCGTGGGCCATATTGTGCGGCCCGGAGCCTTATGAAGGCTTGGTATGGACCTACGTAGCCCATCCTTGTTTCAACGCCAGCGTCTGCCCACACTAGACTACGTAGTGACCTACTTGATCGCCGACCCATCTGTGCATGTCGACGAAGTAGCGCCGTCGATGAACGGTGCCAAATACGTCAGGACTACAGCCCACACCGTCATTCTTCTAGAGATGGATCCTCGGACGACGCTCGTTTGGACCGGCGCCATATGGTGATGCAGTCCCTCGTGGTCTCAGCAAACCTCAAAGAGAAGTCATATGCAGCCATCTCGTTCGCTCTCCTTGTGCTCCTTCGACGTCTCCCGTCCTAAAAACGCCAGGAATTAAGCTTCTTGCTTCATGTAAGCGTTCTTCGTGCGACCAGCCGCGACGCTGCAGGTCATGTGGCCACGGAGATACTCTGTCTGGTTTGCAGCGAAGCACTCTGATCAATGCACCCATGATGAAGATGTACGCCCACGTCTTCTTGCTCCTCTCCCTCATGGATGCCTGCGTGGTTCTGTAGGTTTCCGCTGGTCACGTTCGCCTAGATTGCAGTCTGGCGATGGTTCGACTAGGCTTCCATACCCCAAGTATCTATTCGGACTACGTATAAATAATGGCAGTCTACGTCTATCGCTGAACCAGGTCAGACGCCCTTCGCCAACTTTTCTCACTTCACTCCGTAGCTCCTGCTCCATTTTACCACCATGTTCTCTGTTGTCCGTGTCCTGTCGCTCTCAGCGCTCTTGACTCTGGCTGCTGCTCAAAACCATACTGGCACTTGTACGCCATGTCGACCCATCTGCCCTTGCCATATGTTGTCTTGACGGCACGTGTCTAGTGTTCACCTTCAACCCCGGCCTCGGAGCTTGCGGTTTTACGAACACGAGCTCCCAGGTTGTGGCCTCTGTCTCCGAAACGTTCTTCCAGGGCTACCCGTGAGTTGCAGTTGGTCGTGTGTCATAACCTAGGACTTACACGTCTACAGAGGTGCCACGCAGAACCCAAACGAGTAAGCCACTTCCGACGCAACATAATCAGAGCTGATACGAACGCCATCTGCTAGCAACCCCCTGTGCGCGCATAGCCTTAATATCACCTGTTTGTATCTCCCTCTCAGATATCTGCCATTCGTTCGCTGAAGTGGTGCGCTAGCAAATGGCACGGTCCTCACCGCGAGCATCGTCGACGTCTGTCCCACTTGCCCCGACTTCAACATCGGCCTCTCGCCTGTCGGGTTCGAGGAGTTCGCCCCCATCTCGCAGGGCATCGTCAACAACGTCACTTGGTCGGTCGTGTAAGTAATAGGGAATGTGAAAAATGGAAAGCGAAAGACCTCTGGTGCTTTGCGTGGTGATAGGACAATTCGAAATAACGTTTGTTGTTGTGGAATATTGTTGGTGTCTTGAAGGCTCGTAACGAACATTAGCACGCTTTCGGACGCTGGGATGTATATAGTCGTTTCGTTCCAGTGACTTCGCGTTACTTGTTGTCAATACAGGCAAGGCAATATTTTATACGCTTCCCCCATCTAAAGGGTGTCCCAACAATTTCCTTGAAATTAACCCGAAATCCGCAATACACAACACTCTGCCAGCATCGATTCCAGCCCTCCAAGCATCACAACGAACCCCGCCGAAGCCCTCCCCAAACACATGGTCCGTGCGCACCCCGCCACCCTACATAAGTCGCGCCCCGCCATCCTGCTTTCCTCATACTTACCTTGATGGCATAGGTCCCTTCACCTACCTGGTCTTATGGGCCACGGGGGCCTCCCATAGCACGGCGACCTTGTCCTCAGGGGGAAC
This sequence comes from Dentipellis fragilis, assembly GCA_004679275.1. Taxonomy (NCBI): domain Eukaryota; kingdom Fungi; phylum Basidiomycota; class Agaricomycetes; order Russulales; family Hericiaceae; genus Dentipellis; species Dentipellis fragilis. The sequence continues at coordinate 12,451 of SEOQ01000562.1, forward strand.
CCGTGGTTTGCATGGGCTTCGGCTCGTGCACCGTCTCAATATTTTCCTGTCCCGCTTCGGCCCTCGGGCTGGGCGGGCCTTTTTTTCATGCCGGTCCGGTGCGCTAACCCTAACCTTATGTATACTCACCGGGCCGGGCTCGGCTTATTTGGGACCGGGTCCGTACGGTTGTGTTGAGCGCTTCGCCTTGCTTCTCTCCGTGTTTCTCTCCGTGTACTTGCTTGTTCTTCCTCCTGGCTCTCTACAACTCAAATTCTGTTTTAAGTTCCAATGCTTCGAGAACATAACATGTCCCCAGCTGAGAAATGTGAAAAGGTCGGAGCTGGACAGCCCGATGTTGACGTGCCAGTGTTTCTCCAAGTTCGAACTTTCACGAAATGTGTCGCGCAGCAGTCTCGCCAGTTGTACATGTGCCGCTGCGCCATCTGCTGGTACTACTGCTGAGTAAAATCATTGATATGTCTCTTAGGAGGCAGATCACGTTGTGACTCGTACGTATATCGGATATCGCATCTGCAGTCTGCTGCTCTATGCTAACGCGTCATCCCTAGGTTATAGCAGGATTGTTTCGCCGTAGAAAGGAAACGGGACATATGCTGCATCAAACAGACTCTCAACCTAAGTAATAACGGCAAAGCATTGTTCAAGCTAGATCGTACGTGTGAGATAGAGATTGAAAGACAGTACGTCTCCAGCACCTTTCGATGTGGAATCTCAGAGTCAACGGATCCTGTGATATAGGGCATGTTCGCATGGCGGTGCGACTCCACGAGACGAGTGTCTGAGTGCCGCAGGTGACCGCACGCCGCCAACAGGGGAGGACGTTGCGCTTTTCGACTGACCGCATTTCCTCGCTGGCCGCTTGATGCTCAAGGGATCGGCGGCCTCATGGTGGGACACTGGTGCTAGGATTGTCCATCGTTCGGCACATTAGTCAAAGTGCCAATTTGCGATGCGAGTAAGTACGCATGGTATAACAGTCCCTGGTCTTATCGGTCTGACTTCTTGCCCTCAGGACGATCTCTACAAGCTTCCATGCAGCCCACGGCTCCTCGGAGCGGTCATCCTTTGGTCTCAGCTTCAGTGAGTCGATGTAGACTTCTTGTCTTTGACACCAAGGCTTATTGCCATATCCGGCGACCCATGTGTAACACCTACCGAACGCCGTGGACCCTGCTGATGTCACTGCCATAGTATCTTGGGATGTTGAAGATCACAGCAGGAAACACTGTCTGCTACCCTGTAGAACGCTGTGCTATGCGGGGTGTGGGACATGGGTNTGTATAAAGAATATGCAGTCTACAATCGACAAGCCGTGCGCCCTCTTGACGCTCCCCCTCCCCACCCAAGACACGCTGCCCTCGTACCCCGGACCTTTCTGCCTCCTGTTTGTATCGACAACACCTAGAGACCGTCTCTACCTCAAACTTCGAATGTTGAGTGCTCTGGAGGACTCCGCCAACAGCGGTCTTTTGACTGGTGGCATGCCCACGACGTCACAGGACGACGTACCCTCGATTGTCTTCATCGCACTCTACGCCGCGACCTCTTTCCTCGCCGCCATTCGCCTCCTCCAGTACAGGGGAACACCATTCTTCGGGATGTACATACGCATGATGGCGTTCGAGATCATCCGGCTCGTGACATTTATCATCCGCATCGTCGCGGCTATGAACTACAGCAACGCGCTGAAGGGGAAAGGTTCTTTTACACAAGGGTACATCATCGCAGAGCAGGTCTTCTTGGGCATTGGCTTCGTGGTTCCGACTTCGACCATCGTGGGGCTCGTTGAAACCCACAGCAGCAGACGGGATGGCGAAACTGGCGAGAAGAAGATGCTATTCCGTATCATGGACCTCGCGCTCCTAGCAGCTGTGTGCATTGTATTTCTTATCTTGCAGACACAGTATGTATTTACTGACTCCTCGTTCTATACTAGCATCCTAGGCATCGTCGCCGGCACTAGTTTCAGCTCTGCCCTGACCAACAATAGCGACATTCATAAGGTCAAAGTCGAGCGGTGAGCACACTCATTTGTTGTATGGTCAATGTCTCATGCCACCCTTCACCAGCACTGTCTCTGCTGTCGCGACCATGGTCGTTCTTATCCTGCTCGTCGCGTATTCAGTTTATCTCACCAAGCATCCCCGCCTCCCCCGCTCGACAACCGCATGGCTCGGCATCACGGCGGCCCTGCTGGTACGTGGATTCCCATTCCACAATTTCTTGTGTCTCACGTCCTGCGCAGCTCATCGTGCCCATCTACCGCGTCGTCGTCATTGCCGACCCGCCCAGCAACAGCCAAGCGACGAGCACCAAAATCGTCTTCTATGTTCTCCAGATCTCTTTCGAGTGGATCGTTGGCCTGTCGCTTTTGGTCTTCGACGCGATTTCGATGTGTGCGCCAACATCAGCGAGTTCTCGTACTCGTGGCAACCAAAGCGTGTCGGTCGAGGAGGCGTGTGGCCTCTATATTCCAAAGCATCAGTACCAGTGATCGTCTTACGTCGCGCCATGATTTTTTTCTGCTTCGTGAGTCTTAGTTAGCCTTCTCGTGTCTTGGAAGCTGCTCACCCGCGAGCCTCTCGTGCAGCTACATTACAAGCTCCACTTTATCCTGGACACGGACCGTCCATCCCTATACCCATGTAACTTCGACGCCCAATCTCAAAGCTCCAGCTAGTTCTTTCTTCTGTCCGTGCAGACATCACTGTATCCATATGTCGTTCCTTCGCGAACCTGAACACTGATTCCACGCACCTCAGCGAGTGATACTTGACAGAGGGTACTGCCTCCAAGCACTTCTGCACATTTTCGGTGAGCTTTGAGAGTATGTTTGATGCAGTCGTGGAGACACAGTATGCTCGCGGTGTCAGTGAGGAGGTAAATATAGATCATGACTGTGAGTTCTAATAGTCCGTACATTTCAGCATCTCAATTGACAGTTGACATGCAGCGGATCGTAGCACCGATCAACGCGTTTCACCGACTTGCGCCAACTGCTCCCTTGTTCACTATACTGCTCACTTGCACTGTCACCGCTCCGTTCGGATGTTCGGCGAACTGAATAGTAGCAGGGTACACCAGAAAGGTACGTTCCATTGCGCTTGCTCCCAAAGTCCGTGCTCATGCGCGCATCGCGGAGGACTCTAGCGCTGCACCGCGCAGGTATCCGGCTACCGGTTGACATCTCCGGTTCATTCATGGGGTCGTATGGCGGGAATAAGTCGAGCGGGGTGTGGTCCTAGGTACCGCCTCTTCCCCGTGTGCGCGACCTATCGTATACCTCGCCAATACCGCACTGGCAGTCTCACCGGTTAGCATCTTCCCAGTAAGGCTCTTTGGCCAGATGTTCTATTCCCGAATTTCCTGATTCTAAATTTAGCAGGCGCTGCAGCTGCTCGCAGCTTGGCATCGGTCATTGAGGGTGCATCGCCTTGGGTGGGGGTTCGAAGCTCCGTGGGCGACCTAGACCCTATTGACAACAAGGCATCTCGCAAGACCGCAGCCGCGAGGCGGAGATAGCGAAACAGTACATTCTCGGTGCCTTCCGATGCGTATGTTCAATATCCCTTGCAGCCCACGACCTATGTCATGTGTGTAGGGGCATGGGAATTTCACGAGTGCCTGAGTGCTGCGGACAGCCATACGCTCACTGCGAGTGACAGAACTTCAGGATTCTACGATTTCGATTGGCGCGCGGGGGCCGGCGAAACCCCGGAAATGCTTTGCATGCGTCCTTGTCCAGGTCGGACTTTTTCCAGGCATTGGTGTCTTCGAGCTGAAAGTCAGTGGCAAACAAAAGAACAAACGTGAATATTATAACTTGGGTTTGCATCCGTAGGTCGTAGCATGGTTCGAAGGCGCGACCTTTTTTGACGTGAGATTTTATTTTCCGTTCCAGACACTGTAGTCGTCTACCCCAGGCTTCGCGGGACGATCAGCCTCCTGCTGCGGCGCGGCGCTTAAGCTTGCAGGTTTGCGAAGTTTTGATTAGACGCCGGCATACTTTTGACAGCACAGCTTATTGCCACATCGGGTGACCCATGCCAATGCCCAACTGTGAGGACATCACTGTGGCCTCCAAGGTCCCCAGCTACCGGCACCAGGCGCTACCCCTCAATGTAGTAGGATGCTGTTTGCTGCGTCTGCTGCTCGTGGTCAAGTATAAAGACGCTGCAGTCTGTGGTCAGTATGTCTTTCTAACACAGGCCCCACCGAACAGACCCGCCTCGGACACCGAATTCTTTTCCACACCCACTCGCGCCGACAGCACATCCATCCTCTTCCACTCTCTCCTCCTCGCCATGTCGAGCTCCTTCGAAAACTCCACCAGTCTATTGACCGGTGGCATGCCGACCAAGTCACAGGACATCGCGCCATCTGTCGTCTTCATCGCCCTCTACACCGCGACCTCTATCTTCGCTGCCATTCGACTCATGCAATATGTTGGAACCCCATTCTTCAGGACGTACATCCGCATCATGGTCTTTGAGCTCGTCCGGCTTGCGACGTTTATTGTCCGCATCATAGCGGCTGTAAATTATAGCAACGCATTGGATGGCAAGGGCTCATTCAAGGATTCATATATCATCGCCGAACAGATCTTCCTTGGTATCGGATTCGTGATCCCAACATCGACCATCGTGAGGCTCGTCGAAGCTCATAGCAACAGAGACGATGCGGAGACCAGCCAAAAGAGAATATTGTTCCGTGTCATGGACCTTGTGCTCTTAGCGGCCGTGTGAGTTGCCTTCCTTGCCTCTATGTACCATGTCTTTATTAACATCCCGCTATATTCTAGCATCCTAGGTATTGTCGCAGGTACCAGCTTTAGCTCCGCGCTGACCAACGCAAGCGACCGTCACACCGTAAAAATCGAACGGCGAGTGAACTCGTTTGCTTTGGAGGATATTTCTGATCTCCTCATCTCCTACATACAGCGTTGTCTCTGCTGTTGCGACCATGCTTGTCCTTATCCTACTTGTCGCGTATTCGCTCTACATCTCAGCAAATCCTCGCCTTCCCCGCTCGACGACAACGTGGATCGGCATCACCGCCATAGTGCTTGTTCGTGCCATTCGCTTGTCAATAACGGTTTATAACTGACGGCATACAACGCAGCTTGTCGTACCTATCTACCGCATCGCCGTCATCTCCCACCCGCCCAGCAACAGCCAAACAACGGGTAACAAAATTGCCTTCTATGTCCTGCAGATATCCTTCGAGTGGGTTGTGGGCTTGTCGCTTGTGGCGTTCAATGCGATTTCGATGTGCGGGCTTGGCGCTCGGACCGACTATAGTACGTCAGAAGGCATGTCGGGTGCTGAGACTTATGGCCTCTATGCTCCGAAGCCTCAGTACCAGTAATTGCCTCTCGATCTGTTCATCTTTTGTGAGTTGCACTTTCTCTGGATCGTACGCGAAGATTTCTCATCAATGGTCGCAGCTGTAGTGTCCGTGTGTTACCATCCTGCCTTGACTCGGACATAGACGGCTACCACATATTCCCTAACGATACAGCTCTAACGCTCAGTCTCAAACTGCAACTACTTATTTTCTGTTTGCACCAATGTCCTTATCTTACCCTCGCGCCAACAATAGTACTGATGCCTTCCTGCATCCAGCGAGAAGTCTCTGTTGATGGCACCGCCTCGAGGTCCTCGCACATTAACGAAAAACTCCACACTGCGCCAGATTCAGCAATTTTGCGCATTCAGTCATAACGCGTGGCTGATCGTCGAGAGGGTTCTGGTGCGATTGCCTAGACGCCCGACCCGGCGTTGGCGCAGGACGCTATGGCGGTGCCGAAACATTGCGATCTCTCGCACTGTAAGTACGTTCAGAGGTCGCTCTTTGGATTCAAGGTTGTTTCTGCCGCCGGCGGGCTGTCGTTTCCGTGATGAAACCTGACAGGAGATGATCTACCCCACAGGCCACAACGTTATCAGGAGTTAGAGGGTTGTGATTGTGAGTTCCACTCATGCACAAGTCGTGATGTGCCAGCTGAGGTTTGTCGCAGGGTCTAGCCGGTTGCTGTGGGCCATGGCAAGGCGGCGTCGCATCAAGGCGGTGTGTCCTTGTTCCCTATCTGGTTTTTTAGCCTTCTCGCGTCTATCCTAGGATGCTCATGTCGCACCAGGAGGAAACACGCCGTTGGCGTGATTATCTTAAGTACGTTGTACTGTCGATGGTATGCTGAATTACGATTTTCATTCGGCGGCGGATCCCAGCCATGCTTTACTGTGGTTACAGAGTCGCTGGATCGATACGTTTGTTATCGCGCTTCTCAAGATTCACAGCAGCGCTCCGAGGCCCCATACTTTCATCGCACGCAATGCAGGTGACCTTACCGTCATCTTCTGCAATTTTGGGACACAGCTTCAAGGTTGTCGTCTAGGG